>CAUYON010052349.1:0-10581 GCA_963573935.1 Arctocebus calabarensis
TTATATAGTGATCAAGAAAATGCCATGAAGGCTATCTGTAACAGTACGATAAAAATATTTCTGAATGTATATGAAGCACATTGTGCCCTATGATTGCACCAATGTACACAATTATGATTCAATAAAATTATAAAAAAAAAAGATTATACTTTTGAGTTCTGAAGTCTGTCTGATTGCTGCACATCTCAAACTGACAGTCTACACCAGTATTCCCCCAACCAGGAATGATTGAGTCCATTCATTCACACCTGCTGTTCTGGAAAAACATGCCCATGGCGGGTCGCCATTTCCAAATGTGTGTGTTCCTGGGTAGGATCATTTCCCCCTAATTTTCTATTGGGGTGTCTAGCCCCCTGATGCTCCGAATGGCACCCCCTCTGGTCACAAAATTCCACTCAAGAGTCCACACTTCACTGATCTTTTCATGAAATGCTGACTTTACCCCACAAACTGGGAACTGCAGTCCTCTGTGGGTGAGGGGCTGGTTGCTGCCACTGCTGGTGCCACTTCAACAGTTGCACGAAAATTTCTCTAGCAGATTCCATGGCTCTGGTTTACATTTTAAGTTCAACAATCCAGCCTCTCGTCGTACACCCCTTGCTGCCTGTCCACACCAATGCTCCACATGGGGGAAGATCCACCCAGCCTCTCTCTCACCTGAAGATTTGGGAGAGTTACAATAGACATCCATCCCCTCTGCCATCATGCTCCAGCTCCAGGTGGAATTTTTTCCATGTGGACTTATTTCTGATTATTAAGGGCATTTAAAGACCCTAGGTGCTAGGAAAGCTAATGTCTGAAGGCCGCACTCCAATCTTATCAAACATATTAAAGATATATATATATATATATATATATATATATATATATATATATATATATATATGCATATATATAACATACATACATTTTTATCATGGTAAAATGTTGATAGGAACTGAATTCACTATTTTGACCGTTTATAAGTGTACAATTTAGTAGCATGATTGTACAGTACCCATTTCTAGAAAATTTTTTGTTATTTTTATTTATTTATTTGAGACAGATTTCTCACTATATCACCCTCAGTAGAGTGCTGTGGCGTCACAGCTCACAGCAACCTCCAACTCTTGGGCTTAAGCGATTCTCTTGCCTCAACCTCTCAAGTAGCTGGGACTTCAGGTGCCTGCCACAAAGCCTGGCTAGGTGTTTTTTTTTGGTTGTAGTTGTCATTGTTGTTTGTCAGGCCCAGCTGGATTCAAACCCACCAGCTTCAGTGTATGTGGCTAGTGCTCTACCTGCTGAGCTACAGGCACTGAGCCCATTTCTAGAACATTTTTATCATTGTGCACAGAAATTCTATAGTGGCTAAACAGTAATTCCTTATTTTTCCCTCCTCTAGCCCTTTCCCTTAACCTCTATTCTACTTTCTCTATTGATTTGTCTATTCTAGGTACCCTATATCAGTATAATCCTATAATATTTGTTCGTTTGTGTTTGGCTTATTTTAGCTGCATAATGTTTTAAAGGTTCATCCATGTTGTAGCATGTATCAGAATTTTATTCCTTTTTATAACTAGATAATAGTCTATTGCATGTAGATACTTCATTTTGTTATTAATTCATCTGCTGATGAAACTTAGGTTCACCTTTTGATTATTGTGAATAATGTTGCTATGAACTTTGGTGTCCAAGTATCTGTTTGAGTCCCTGCTTTCAGTTCTTTGGGGTATACATCTGGAAGTGGGATTGCTAGGCCATATGGTAATTCTTTTTCTTTTTCTTTTTTTAAAATTATAGTAAGAACACTTAATTCCCTATTCTCTTAACAGAGTACTACTCTCTGAGATCTACTCTCTTAATACATTTTTAAGTGTATTACACAGTAATGTTAACTATAGGCACAGTGTTGTACAGCAGATTGCAGGGATTATTCATCTTGCATAAGTAAAACTGAAGCAGCTCCCATTCCCTCTCCCCACAGCCACTGGCAAGCACTATTCTACTCTGTGCTTCCATGAGTTTGAGTGCTTTAGATACCTTGGATGAGTGGAATTATGCAGTGTTTGTTTTTCTGTGACTTGCTTATTTCATTTAGCGTGTTGTCCTCAAGATTTATCAAGTCACGTACAAAAAAAGATTTACTTCTTTATTTAAAGGCAGAACATTATTCCATTTGCTATAGTTTGGATATTTGACCCTCCAAATATCATGTTGAAATTTTATCCCCAATGTTGGAGGTGGGACCTAATGGGAGGTATTTGGGTCATGGAGGTAGGTGAATTAGTTGGTGTCTTCCTTGTGGTAATGAGTGGCTTCTTTCCTTATTAGTTCTCCCAACAGCTGATTGTTCAAAAGAGCCTGGCATCTTCTCTCTCTTTCCTTCTTCGTCTCTCACCATGTGATCTCTGCACACTCTGGCTCCCCTTTACATTTTGCCATGAGTAGAAGCATCCTGAGTCTCTCACCAGAAAGAGGTGCTCCTTCATGCTTCTTGTACAGCCAAATAGACCTCTTTTCTTTGTGAATTGCCCAGCCTCAGGTATTCATTTATAAATTAAGACACCAATGTGTATATATAACACATTCTCTTTGTCCATTTATCTGTTGTTGGACATTTAGGTTGTTCCCATATCTTGGCTATTGTGAACAGTGTTGCAGGAAACATGGAAATGCAAATATCTCACAGAGATCTTAGTTTTATTTCTTTTGTTTACATATCAGAGGTGGAATTTCTGACTCATGTGATGATTTTATTTTTCATTTCTTGAGGAACCAAACTGTTAGAAATAATGGCTGTACTAATTTACATTCCCAACAGCAGTTGTAAGATTTCACCTGTCTTCACATCCTTGCTAAGGCTTATCTTTTGTTTTTTTGATGATAGATATCCTAACGTGTGTGCCCCTGGTAGTTTTGATTTGAATTTTCCTGATGATTAGTGATGCTGAGCAGTTTTTCATATACCTGATGGCCATTTTGAGAAATATCTATCCAAGATCTTTCCCCATTTTAATTCATGTTATTTATTTTTCCTCTATTGAGTTTATATGAGTTCCTAAGGTATTTTGGTCACTAACCACATCCTAGATATATGGTTTGCAAATATTTTCTCCCATTCTGTAGGTTGTCTTGTTCACTCTGTTGATTGCCTTCTTTGCTATACAGATTTTTTTAGGAGTCGTATTTGTCTATTTTTACTTTGATTGCCTATGCTTTTAGTGTCATACCTGAGGAATCATTTCCAAGATCAATGTCATTGAAGCTTTCTTCCTCTGTTTTCTTCTAGCAGTTTTACAGTTTCAGGTTCTATGTTTAAATCTTTAATCTATTTCAAGTTGATTTTTGTCTGTGGTATAAAGTAGAGTCTATTTAATTCTTTTGCATGTGGGTATTCAGTTTCCCTGACACTATTTGTTGAAGAAACTGTTCTTTTCCCATTATATATTCTGAGCATCTTTGTTGAAAAAAGGTTGAAATATGGTCTCTCTCTCTCTCTCTCTCTCTCTCTATATATATATATATATATACACGATATATATGTGTGTGTGTGTGTATATATATATATATGTCCCCAAACAGCTAACTACACAATACCACAATAGTGTTTGCATATATATACGTATCTACACATGTACATTTACATAGCAGTAGAAATTTTTTAAAGGACTTCAAATTGGGCTTTATAAATTACTTGGTTACTTATTATGATACAATTTATAATTGATTATTTTAATTTTAACTTTATACTATTACTATCCTTATTTAATTTTTTAAAATTTTAGAATATGTACAGGGCTGTACATGCTTTGGTTACATAATTGCTTTTGTACATTTTAATTTAAAGTTATAAGTATACTCTTCACCCAGAATGTGTAACCATTAGGTGTGAATTTACAAAACCCTTCCTCCTCTCCACTTGATTTCCATTGAGTTTTACTTGCGTATGTGTACGTAATGTTGATCAACTTGTTCCAATTTAGTATTGAGTACATGTGGTGTTTATCCTTATGTTTTGGTAATCATCTAGCACAGTGATTCTCATATTTTAACATGTATCAGAATCCTTTGAAGGGCTTGTTCAACAGATAATTGGTCTTCATCTCTTTAGGGGAGATTCAGTAGATCTATAGTGAGACCCAAGGGTTTTAATTTTTTTCTTTTTTTTCGCAGTTTTTTTTTTTTTTTTTTTTGGTTAGGCTGGGTTTAAACCCGCCACCTCAAGCAAACGGGGCAGCGCCCTACTCCTTTGAGCCACAGGTACCTCCCCAAGGGTTTTAATTTCTAACAAGTATTTGGATCATGTTGATGTTGCTGTTTTTTGGGGGGGGGTGGCACATACTGGGAATTCTTGTGTTAAGAATATAAATTACCAATTGTTTCAGAAAGTATTGCAAATTTTGTGAATGCTAAGCCTAATAGTTGACATATTATGCTTTATAGATATTTATTGGTTATAGTTTTACAGTTTTATATTTTATAATCAGTTTTTTCAGATCTCTATTATTGTTATTGAGATAGAATTTTATAATCAATTTTTTCAGATCTCTATTATTATTATTGAGACAGAATTTCTCTCTGTCACCCTGGGTAGAATGTCGTGGCATCATAGCTCAGAGCAACCTCAAATTCTTGGGCTTAAGCCATCCTCTTGCGTCAGTCTCTGAGTAGCTGGGACTACAGTGCTCACCACTATAACCAGCTATTTTTAGAGACGGGGTCTGGCCCTTGCTCATTCTCATCTCAAATTTGTGGGCTAAAGCAATCCACTTCTGTCACCCCCACAGAGTGTTAAGATGACCCTCTGTGCCTGGGCATATCTCTATTATTTTTATGGGCCTCCTCCAAACTTAATTAGAAATAAATAGCACTGATAGAGAATACTTATAGATTTGTTTCACTTAAAAAAAATGAAGACTGTATAGTATCTCTAGTGAGGATACACAGTAATTTAATTAATCATACCCAGGCAAAAATCTATAAGTCACTTACATTGTTTTTCTCTTGTAAGCAAAGCTTCAGTGAACATCCTTTGGCATGGGATTCATACTTTTCTAGATGCATGTTACAATTGCCTGTAGAATTTCCATTAATATGCTTGGACCACACTACCAGAGGTTCTGATTGCATGGATTTGAGTACTTTCCAGGCATGAGTATTTTTTAAAAGACTCTCAAGTGACTCTATGTGGTTGAGGACCACTGTTCTACATGCATATTTCATCACTTGTGCTGTGTCTTGTTTAGTGCAGGACATTCCCTTGAGATCGAATGCTAACCAAGAGGATTCATCATTAAAAAAGTGATGTTGAAATGACCCTTGTGCAAGTCAAGAAATGTTGGGTTGTCAGAGCATTGGCAGAGTCAAAAAGTAACTTACTGGTTTCTTCTCTAAAACATGTACACACAAATCTTTCTCCTGCAAAGATGCTTGTCTTTTAACTGCCAGTGGGGGAGGGTCAAGAGAACATTAAAGAGACAGGCTTCATTGAGGGGATCAGGATGATAGCTCATTTTTTATCCCTTAATAGAGTCTCTACATTAGTTGTTTTTGTTATCCAAATTTTGGCATCGAAGAAATATTCAGGGTTGAAACATTAGGACATATAAATAAGTGAAAACAAAAATACATAAATGTCTATTTTCTATTTAATGAAGAATAATGAAAATCAAGTCTAATCTTAATCAATGGCGGTGTTCAAGCGCATATGTTACATTTTGGATTTGAGAAAATGAATGAATAGCAACAGATGCAGAGGTTTTTGTCATTGTTGCATGTACAAGGTGGCAGATGTGACTCTATGAATCAAGCCCCTAAAACAAGAATAATGTTCAAAATATGTGACAGCTGGTGTGGCATGGACATTGGAGCTGGCCATCCTCCAGGTTTGGTCTGTTTCTACTGAATAACAGCCCTCCAAAAACATTTGGGGTAGTGGTGCTAACGTGTGCCTACTCTCAAAAAGATATCCCAGAAATGGGGTGCTAATGTGTCCTCTCTCTCACAAAGATACCCCAGTTTTCTGTCACATTGTCTAGGGTTCTACCACTTTCTTCAGTAAGGAATTTTTTTTCTCAAAATGGTTTTTATTGCCCAGTTAAATGTTTTCAAATTAGATTGTTCCTTTGACATAATTTTTCTATCTTGTATAGTGGTTATATTGTCCTTATTTATTTATCTAATTTTTAGTTGGATTTTTATTTCAAATATTAGAAGAGTACAGATGTTTCTGATTACATGGGTTACTTTCGTAATGCTTGAGTTATAGCTATAAGTGTGCCCATCACCAAAATAGTGTTCATTGTACCCCATGGGCAAGTTTTCACCCATCCCTTCCTTCCCCTTTCTCTCTTGAGCAAAGATTTTATCTTTCCTGGGAGGCAAACACAGTTGCCTCTTTAAATGAGGGTATCTGTGTAGGACCTTCCTTTCTTAATAGCTTTTGCCATTAGCTTTGATGACTTCATAGTTTATAACATAGAAGAGTCTTCTTTTTAAAGTTTCCCTGATGGTTTGGATATAGGACATGTTGGTACTGATGGGGAGAGAGAAAATTCATAACTATGGACTCTTGCCTGGAAACAAAATGTGTCACTCATGAAGTATTATTATTATTAGGGATGGGGGGATGGGAAGAGGGCTTGAAAATCAGTCTGGCCTGTTTTTCTCATTTTGCCCAAATAATTAACCTGGCCAAAGAATACCAGATCTGCAAGGAACTATATGTATGACCTATTTTACTTGCTCCAAAGCACCTAATAGGAAACTGGGCCCAGAGAGAAAAAGTGACATGGACAAGGTCACACATCTATTTAGTTTTGCAGATGGGAAGAAATTCAGTGTCAGCACTAACTAGTTTCAAATTAGTTGGCTTTGCTCCTGTGAGGTGTGGCTCTTCTGCTCGCCTGGAGACTTAGATTTTCTCATCTGTAAAATGAGTCAACACTTGAAAAAAATTTGAAACAATTCACAGAAAAGATAATGAAGATATGCCAGAGATTTTGTTCAGTTTATTAATTAATGAATGATTCAATAAGAAGGTAGAGTGTGATTCACAAAAAGAATTTGAGGAATAGACATTTATACAGTAAATCAGTGAAAGGAATGTGGAAATATATTTGCTAAAAGATAAAAATGGGTAATGCATTATAGGTAATGAAATTGTAGTTTGGGGCAGAAATCTGTTAAGTTAGCATTATTTTCAAGGTACCTGTTTTCAGATCAAGTGGTAAATGTCAATATCAAATGAAATCCTTGATAAATTAAACAATCCTCTGATAAGTCTGTTAATGACATTGAAAGGGCATGCATTGATCACCTTATTTTACTTCTAAGTTTTAGATAATCTTTTTTAATAAGGGTTAGTATGAAGATGTGATTAAACAAATCTGTCTAAAGTGTAACTGAAATGTTACTCTTTAGCAGGAATATGTTTCTGGATTTTCTGGGTCTTGATTCTTTGAGAGTCTATTCATTTGCATTTCTCCTATGTACACATTATTGGAGAAAGTTGTCCTTGGAAGGAAAAAGTCTCTTTCGATCCTCCCAGTATTAATCAGCCAAACTGCTGAATACTTGAAATTTCAGGCTCAGGGGGTGCCTAATCTTTGCTCGAAGCCAACTTAAACAGATCTTTGTTAGTTCAGCCAAAAATGTGTGGAAATAAGTCCATGTTTTATAGTTTTGGGGACAGAAGGCCTTATGAATTGGGGTGGAGGTTGGGTAAGAGTATCTGTTCCCTTCATTTTGAGGGACAGCAGCAGTGACTGAAATCATTTCACATCCTTCTTTTCTACCTCAGCATCAAGATACAGCCACACGAGTTGGCTGATTCTGCAAGTTCAGGTCTTGCCCATGAGTTCTGGGCAGAGCTGAATTGGCCTGGTCAAGCTCCTCTTAGGACTGCCTATTTCTGAATTTGCCTCTGTTTGCATTTAAAATACTTTAATTATTTGATTAAGAAATAGGCTGTTTGTTCCTTGTTCTTAACTGGCAATGATCCCACTGAAATAGTTTGGAAATACCAAGCTTATTTGTATTTCCCACAGCTCATGTCCCTGAGCTGAACCCTCTCTCTCACATACCTGAGGAGATGGTAGAGAAGAGAGTCGTAAATTAACCCTTAGCTTCTAGAAAGGCTGTTTGGCCAACTTGTGAAGCATTTGGGGAGCACATGCCTCCCTGTACTTTTGACCCTGTTAGGCAGACAGGCCTCATATCTCCTACTCACCCCGTCAGACCTCTCATGTGGGTGATGTACACTCTGTCCATTCATGCTAAGGAATGAATGACTAAAAATTTTAATTTGTTAACCACCCAATAAAATTAATTTTAAGAATTTTTTGTTTGTTTTTTTAAACTGAAAAGGCCACAAACTTTATTAAAAGTAAATGAAACATTAATATGTACAGATGGCACATAGTGCCAATTTTGTTTGCAGATATATTACTTAAGTTTACAAGTTACATCTTTGTCACAGCCTTGGCTAAATCTTGAACTATTGCAGAATTCAGCTGTGCTACAGTGCTGATCTTAGCATGCTTAGATGCGGCATACTTGTTATTGATAGTCATGTGGTTTGTAAGCCCTTGATTTACTATGACAAGATTCTTAGCCAGGTGCTGCATAACAGGAAGGAGGGATTCTTCAGTGTATGATAGGTAATGCTGTAGAGTTGGTGTCCATTCACTATTATTCAAAATCTTCAATACTAAGCAAAAATCTGCTGCTGCAATTTGCAAAGTGTACCAAAACAAAGTGCACCATCTCATAGTCCAACATAGTCAGTTCCATCAGGTATTTGGCCAAAGTATGTTGTTCAATATCAACCTCTCCAATCTTAGATGCTCTCTAGAGGAAGTGCAGGGGTAGAGGCTGACCCAGACTGAAGTTTAAGCTCTTAAAATCTTCATTTCCATCTGCCTGATTTGGTGCTTAGTGTAAGTGTTGTCAATCACAAAAGCAAAGTCACCAATTTCTGGAGGGTACATTTCTCCATATTTGCTTGCAATAAACATGGCAGTGACACCAACCAGCTGTAGCATCTTCTTGGGTACACAATTATTCTGCATGAACTGATCAATAATGGAAACAGTCACGTACAGGGTCTCCTGCAGCAACCTGAATTTCATTTGAACTTGGCTTAGCCAGTCAATCAGGGTGGCTCTCATGGTTCCAGTGATTTCCTGACCCACTAGATATTTTGGTCTGACTGCTTGCTCTTCCTCAAGTTGTCTCAGATAAGCATAAATATCTTTCACATATTCACTACATGGGTTTGGATCAGCTCCATCTTCTGCATCCACATCATTCACTGCAAGAATTACAATAGAGAAAGCCTGACACAGATAGTCTTCTGCAGGGGCACATCCAGATGTTTCCATTGGGCTTGCAGAGAGCATATCAACCAGAATCAGCTCAGGTGAAAGTTTTTTCTCTTTAACAGGCTCAGGTTCTGGCTCTTGCTCTGGCTCTGGTTTGGGCACAGGCTCAGGCACCTTTTCTAAAGGTTTTGATAGTTTTTTAGCAGTAACTTTTCCAGTAGCTAAAGTTTTTGCTTCCTTTTTCAGAGGCATTTGGCAGGCAGCTGTTCAGTGACTTTGTTACCAATGTCTCCAAGTGCTGTCCTTGGCCTCAGTCCTGGCTTGGAGGCTGCAGCAGTGGCCATAGGCACATGCTTTGCACCCACCATACTGATCTTCACCTTATTTTCAGCATTAATTTTCATGTTCCTGGTGACTCGGAGTAGCCTCCTCTTCACCAAACAGCAGCTAAGCAGGAAAAAACACAACACCGTAGCCCCAGACCAGTGGAGGCCTTGAAGCTGCAGCAGGTCAACAGCTGTTCCTCTGCAGCATGCCCAAGGGAACCCCTTCTTTCCTTCCTGCTCCTGTTGCTTCGATCTTAGTTACCTATTTTAGTTTTCTTCATAGCACTGACGACTCCCTGAATTATATACTTACAGATGGTTTCCCTCATGTCTGCTCCATGAGGACAGGGACTTGTCTCTTTTGTTACTGCTGATCTAAAACAGAGCACCTAGTGGTGCTAAATAAAATTTACTTAAATGAAATTAATGCTGTTTATAACAAAAAGGAAATGCAGGGTGGCGCCTGTGGCTCAGTGAGTAGGGCGCAGGTCCCATAAACTGAGGGTGGCGGGTTCAAATCCAGCCCCAGGCGAACTGCAAAACAAAAAAATATCTGGGAGTTGTGGTGGGTGCCTATAGTCCCAGCTACTTCGGAGGCTGAGGCAGGAGAATCGCCTAAGCCCAGGAGTTGGAGTTTGCTGTGAGCTGTGTGCTGCCACCGCACTCTACCGAGGGCGATAATGTGAGTCTCTGTCTATTAAAAAAAAAAGGAAATGCAGGCTCAGCGCCTGTGGCTCAATGGGCTAAGGCGCCAGCCATGTACACCTGAGTTGGTGGGTTTGAATCCAGCCTGGGCCCGCCAAACAACAATGACGGCTGCAACCAAAAAATGGCTGGGTGTTGTGGCGGGTGCCTGTAATCCCAGCTACTTGGGAGGCGGAGGCAGAAGACTCGCTCGAGCCCAGGAATTAGAGGTTGCTGTGAGCTGTGATGCCACAGCACTCTATCCAGGG
>CAUYON010052351.1:0-35555 GCA_963573935.1 Arctocebus calabarensis
GACAATGGAAAAAAAAAAAATCAAGGAAACTAAAAAGAGTGCAAGCCAACTGAAATTAAAAGCAAAATAAAAAAAATATTTAATAAAAAAAAATAGCAACTTATTTTTTCCAGTGGGCACAAGACTTGATTAGGCATTTCTCAAAAAATGATATATAAATGGCCAACAGCATATAAAAAAGCCAAATATCACTCATCTTCAGATAAATGCAAATCAAAACCAAAATGAGATATCACCACATGCCCATTAGGATGGTTATTATTAAAAAAAAAAAAAGTCAGGCTCGGCGCCTGTGGCTCAACGGGCTAAGGCACCAGCCACATACACCTGAGCTGGCGGGTTCAAATCCAGCCCCCGGGCCCGCCAAACAACAATGACGGCTGCAACCAAAAAATGGCCAGGCATTGTGGCGGGCACCTGTAGTCCCAGCTATTTGGGAGGCGGAGGCATGAGATTCGCTTGAGCCCAGGAATTGGAGGTTGCTGTCAGCTGTGATGCCATAGCACTCTGTCCAGGGTGACAGCTTGAGGCTCTGTCTCAAAAAAAAAAAAAAAAAGTCAGTGACAATGGAGAAACTACAACTCCTGTGCACTGTTAACAGGACTGTGAAATGGTATAATCACTAAGAAAAACTAAATGAACATTGTTTTCAAAATTAAAACCAGAACTTACCATTATGATCCAGCAATCCCACTTCTGGGTATATTACTCAAAAGAATTGAAACCAAGGTCTCAAACAGGTATTCGCACATCTACATTAACAGCACCACTATTCACATTTGCTAAGAGGGGAAAGTAGCTAAAATGGACATCAAGAGATAAATGGATGAACAAAATGTTTTTAATATATATATATACAAGAGAACATTATTCACTTTTAATTAGAGAAATTCAACACAGGTGAAACTGAGGACATTATGCTAAGTCACATCAATACAAGTACTATGATTCTGCTTATGAGGTATCTAAAAGTAAACCAACTTCATAGAAACAGAAAGTAGAATGTTAGCTACCAGAGCCTATGAGAAGGGGGAAAAGTGGAGTTGTTAAATGGGCATAGTTTTAAATTCCTATAAATCTGTTTCACAATAGTGTGAATATACATAACATTACTGAACTGTACACATAATACTTAAAATGATTAAAATGGTAAATTTTATGTTTTTATCATAATAAAAAATTAAATTTAAACCTTTCATCACCAGGTGCTGTGGCTCACACCTGCAATCCTACACTCCGGGAGGCCAAGGCAAGTAGATTGCTTGAACTCAGGAGTTCAAGACCAGCCTGAACAAGAGAAAGTCTCTAAAAAATAGCCAGGCATTGTGACAGGTGCCTGTAGTCCCAACTACTTGGGAAGACTGAGGCAAGAGAATCTCTTGAGCCCAAGAGTTTGAGGTTGCTGTGAGCTATGATGCCACAGCATTCTACCAAGTATGACAAAGTGAGACTCTAGTCTCAAAAAAAATAAATAAATAAACCTTTTATCTAGCAAGATTCTCTCATATGGTATAGACTCACAAAATCATCAAGAAAATAACTTCCTATTGAACAAGCATACTCTATATACAACACAACTTTTTTTTTTTTTGAGACAGAGTCTCACTATGTCACCTCCGGTAGAGTGTTGTAGCATCACAGCTCACAGCAACCTCAAACTCTTGGGCTTAAGTGATTCTCTTGCCTCAGCCTCTCAAGAAGCTAGGACTACAGGCACCAGCCACAAAGCCCAGCTATTTTTTTATTGTAGTTCTTGTTGTTTTAGCTGGCCTGGGCTGGGTTCAAACCCACCAGCCTCGGTGTATATGACTGGCGCCTCAACCACTGTGCTATAGGTGCCAAGTCTATAACACAACTATTGACATCTTTTGAGATGTAATTTTATAAATTAAGACACTGTATAATATGTACTTATTTTGACATTTCTCTCCCATTTAATAAGGTTAAAATGTCACAAATGTTCTATTAATTTTATAGCAAAATATCAAAAGAAATGATCTAACTACCTGTTTCAAAAGACATGAAAGCACTCGGATGAATGAGAATGATTACAGTTACATTTTTAAAGTTATTCACCATAAAGTATGAAAATTATCATTGAAATTCAAATCCGTTTAACAGGGCCGGGCGTGGTGGTTCACGCCTATAACCCTAGTATGCTGGGAGGCTGAGGCGGGTGGGTGGACTTCTTTCAGGAGTTTGACACCACCCTCAGCCAGAGAGAGACCCTGCCTCTAAAAATAATACCTGGTGAGTGCCTGTAGTCCCAGCTACTTGAAAGGCTGAGGGCGGAGAATCACTTGAGCACAAGAGTTTGGGATTGCTATAAGCTATGATGCCATAGCACTCTACTCAGAGTAACAAAGTGAGACTCTGTCTCAGAAGAAAACAAAATCTATTTACCAAATGTTATAAATAAATATATAAAACAAATGTTCTCTCCCTTTTTCAAAACGTGTTGGTACAAGTCAAGTTTTCATAATTACTGACAAGAGAATAGCTAACAACTTAAAGCCAAGTAAAAAAGCAACAACAAACTTCTAGCAGCAAAGCAAGTGAGCTATATTCAAGGATTAGCATACTAAATTGTCTCATGTTATGAAACTAAGGATTAGGAATTATTTATCCTTAAAAAAAAAATATGCAACATTTGATTACATTAAACTCAAGGGAGAGAACACAGAACATACATATGATCCACAAAGGAGAGACATGAACATGTAACACCAGGGCCTGCCTCTACCTCTGCTTCTGACTCTCTCACACAAACAAACAACACACCCTTATTTTGTGCTGTAACCTATTCCATTTTCTAAGTTTATACACCGGTGAGTGTATTTTATCCTCTCTAGTATGCTACTGAAACTGACCAACTCTCATTCTGCGCTCTTACTTAGATAATGGTAGTTTTTTAACCCTTCCTAGAGCAAGAGAGCCCAAAAGACTACTTTATGAACATATTAAACTTGCAGGGTTGTCCAATCTGTGGCCCATGGGCTACATGAAGATTATGTAAGGATTTTTTTTTTTTTTTTTTGGCTCATCTTTGATGGCGGATTTTCTTTTTTTCTTTTTTTTGAGACAGAGCCTCAAGCTGTCACTTTGGATAGAGTGCTATGGCATCCCAACTCACAGCAACCTTCAATTCCTGGGCTCAAGCGAGTCTCTTGCCTCCGCCTCCCAAGTAGCTGGGACTACAGGCGCCCACAACACCCAGCCATTTTTTGGTTGCAGCGTCATTGTTGTTTGGCGGGCCCAGGCTGGATTCGAACCCACCAGCTCAGGTGTATGTGGCTGGTGCTTTAGCCACTTGAGCCACAGGCGCTGAGCCTTCTGCTTTTTTCTTTTTCGAGGGGTACAGACAAGAGTCTCACTTTATGCCCTCAGTAGAGTGCTGTAATGTCACAGCTCACAGCAACCTCCAACTTCTGGCTTAGGGGATTCTCTTGCCTCAGCCTCCCGAGTAGCTGGGACTACATGTGCCCGCCACAATGCCCGGCTATTTTTCTGTTGCAGTTTGGCTAGGGCAAAGTTTGAACCCACTACCCTTGGTACATGGGGCCGATGCCCTACCCACCTTTTCACTTTTTTTCTTTGAGACAGAATCTGATTTTGTCGCCCTTAATAGACTACCATGGCATCATTGCTCATAGCAACCTTAAACTCTTCAGCTCAAGCATTTCTCTTGTCTCACCCTCCCAAGTAGCTAGGACTACAGTTGCCTGCTACAACGCCCATTTTCTTTTTTTTAAGAGATGGCCTTTTTCTTTTAAAGTGTGAGCCATCATGCCCAGCTCATTTTTTTTCATGTGTTAGTATTTGTGTATTTAATGTGTGGCTCAAGACAACACTTCTACCAATGTGCAGGAGAGAAGAACAAAGGTTTGACACTCTGTTTGCAAAATATCCCCATAAAAGACTATCAAGGCAAGGAAGCCAAAATAATGAGTCAGCAAAAATATAATATTAAGAATGGATTATTGGGCCGGGCATGGTGGCTCACACCTGTAATCCTAGCACTCTGGGAGGCCAAGACAGATGGATTGCTTGAGCTCAGGAGTTCAAGACCAGCCTGAGAAAGAGCGAGACCCCATCTCTAAAAAAAACAACCGGGCATTGTAGTGGGTACCTGTAGTCCCAGCTACTTGGGAGGCTGAGGCATGAGAATCACTTAAGCCCAAGAGTTTGAGGTTGCTGTGAGCTATGACGCCATGGCACTCTACTGAGGGTGTCAAAGGGAGACTCTGTCTCTAAAAAGAAAAAAAAAAAAAAGAATATATTATTAGTCGGATACATTGGCTCACACCTATAATCCTAGCAGTCTGGGAGGTCAAGGCAGGGGGATATCCTGTGCTCCCGGGTTTGAGACCAGCCTGAAGCAAAAGTGAGACTCCCATCTCTAAAAGTAGCCAGGCATTGTGGCAGACACCTGTAGTCCCAGCTACTTGGGAGGCTGAGGCAAGAGGATCCCTTGAGCCCAAGAGTCTGAGGTTGCTGTGAGCTATGACACCTCAGCACTCTACTGAGGGCAACAAAGTAAGACTGTCTCAAAAAAAGAAAGAAAAAAAGAAGCTCTTATTAGATATATATACTAGGGCTCAGTGGTTAGGGCACCAGCCACATACACCAGGCAGGCAGGTTCAAACCCGGATCAGGTCCACTAAACAAAAATGACAACTGCAATAAAAAAAAACAGCCAGGCATTGTGGTGGGTGCCTGTAATCCCAACTACTTGGGAGGCTGAGGCAGGAGTATTCCTCGGCCCAACAGTTGAAGTTGCTATGAGCTGTGACGCCAAGGTACTCTACCGAGGGTGACATAGTGAGACTATCTCCAAAAAACTAAATACATATACTAGGACTGTTTTCCTTAAACTTGAATGTATACGCTACTTCAGAGAACTTGAAAACTACTGTCATAGATTCATAGTTATTGCAACTTTGCTGTTATGACATAGCTTGTGGTAACAATGGTTATCTGCTATGTCATTTTTGTCAGGAAAGAAACTTCTTAACTAGAAAATTATTTCTACAGGAAGATGTGTTGTAATAATCCACTTAACAAAAAGTTATCTGCCAAATAATGCAGCAAAACCAAAAATAACATGTATGAGATTGTTCTCATACAAGAATCTCCTTATTCTATGATTAACTTTGGCAAAAAAAAAAAAAAAAACCAACTCAGAATGCTCTTTTCATCATGAAAAACTTCACTCTCCCTCACTCCCCTTTCTCCCTATCCACCAATGATTGTGTTCAGCTCTTCTGATTAGTAAACTCCATCTAAGAAAAGGAAAACATTTTTTCCTCCAACTACTTCACGTATATTATTATTCTTATGTTTGCCAAATATCTCTCTCACACATCATTTTAGTGGAATATTTTTCTTCATTATGTCTCCACACACAGGTTACTCCTCTGTCACCTGCTTTGGCTGTATTTCATCTGTTTTTCTGCCCTTAAGTTACAGAGTAACGAATAGAGTTTCTCCATTGCTATATATCTTTTAACTCAGTTACTAGTAAACCTACTATTATTTCATATTGATTATTAACTTGTAGATTGCAAAATAGTTCAGATGTCAGTGTGGCAGAGTCAACTCTCATACCATAAAAAACAGTTTATTAACACAACTCTAAAAATCTTCTATTAGGTCTGGCACTTAATATCAAAGTTTATATCAAATTATGTTGATCAGTGTACTACCTTTACACAAGAAAAAGTTGTAAAATAAGAATGTGTGGGCTCGGCGCCTGTGGCTCAATGGGCTAAGGCGCTAGCCATGTACACATGAGCTGGTGGGTTCAAATCCAGCCCAGGTCCACCAAACAACAATGACGACTGCAATCAAAAAAAAATGGCCGGGCGTTGTGGTGGGCACCTGTAGTCCCAGCTACTTGGGAGGTGGAGGCAAGAGACTCACTTGAGCCCAGGAATTGGGGGTTGCTGTGAGCTGTGATGCCACAGCACTCTATCCAGGGTGACAGCTTGAGGCTCTGTCTCAAAAAAAAAAAAAAGAATGTAAGATTTGGATGTATTTGTATGCACAAACAGAAATAGTGAAAGTATTAATAAGAAATATTTTTAAATGTCTATGGCAGCAGTTCTCAACCTGTGGGTCACGCACGACCCACGGGAACTGTATTAAAGGACCCCAGCATTAGGAAGGTTAAGAACCACCGGTCTATGGGGTAGGAGGTAAAAGGACTACAGGAGGCAGGAGTCTGGAAATCTCCTATCTAGTTTTCCAACTAATTTTAACTTTTGAATAAGGAAGATATACCACTCATTCAAAAAACATGGTGGCGCCTATGGCTCAAGGAGTAGGGTGCTGGCCCCATATGCCGGTGGTGGTGGGTTCAAACCCGACTCCAGCCAAAAACTGCACAAAAAAATAAATAAATAAAACTGAGGGCGGTGCCCCTGGCTCAAGGAGTAGAATGCCCGTCCCATATACCGGGGGTGGCGGGTTCCAGCCCGCTCCGCCCCAAACTGCAAAAAAAAAGAAAATTTTAAAAATTCCTAAAATTGAAAAATTGGAAAAAATAAACCTAATTGCATACATCAAATTAATAACACAAGCATACAAAGAAAGCATTTATAATGAGTTCAGAACACAATGCTTTGTTTATTCTTAGTGGGATGAATTCTAAAGACAAAAAAAATAACAAAATTAATCTTCATGTAATAGTTCGGTTGTTTGCTATAATATTTTCTTCTCAAGATATTCTCTTTATACTATAGGAGAAACAATATAAATAATCATGTTAATAATAAGAACCAAGATTTGAAGCATAAAAGAAACTTTTAAAACACATGCTAAAATTGAAACAGGGAAATGCAAATTAAAACCACAATCTGGTATCACTATACCTATCAGAATTGCAAAACTAAAAAAGTGACAACATCAATATACTGGCAAAGATGAATCAAAACTGACTGCTATATACAGCTGGTGAAAATGTAAAATGATTCAACCACTATGGCAAAGAGCTTAGAAGTTTTGTTGAAAACCATACATGCATTTACCATAACAATGAGCGATATTATTCCTGACCATTTATCCTAAAAGGAAACCTATATACACACAAAAAAGTGTACACAAATATTCATAGAAGTTTCATTTGTAATATCCAAGCATTAGAAGTAACTGTTAAGGGTTGAATTGTGATCTCCAAAATTCAAATATTGAAGCGCTAACCTTCAATATCTCATAATTAGAACTTATTTGGATTTAGGGTCTTTACAAAAGTTATCAAGTTAAAATGAGGTACTTAGAATGGAACCTAATGCAGTGTGAATGATGTCCTTCATAAAAGAGGGAAATTTGGAGAAAAGACATGTACAGGAGAGCACACAGAGAGAATATTGTGTGAAAATGAAGACAGAGATGGTGGTAATGTTCCTATAAGCCAAGGAACATCAAAAACGGCCAGAACCACCAGAAGCTAGGGGAGAGGCATGGAACAGATCCTTTCTCAGAGCTCTCAGAATGAAGTACTCTCTGGCTGGGAAGGTGGCTCATGCCTAAAATCCTAGCACTCTGGGCAAGGCGTGTGGCAGGCGTCTGTAGTCCCAGCTACTGGGGAGGCTGAGGCAAGTGAATCCCTTGAGCCCAGGAGTAGAAGTTTGCTGTGAGCTATGATGTCACTGCATTCTAAAGGGCCACAAGGTGAGACTTGGTCTCAATAAAAATATCAAGAAAGGAAGAAAGAGAAAGAGAGGGAAAGGGGGGGAAGGGGAGAGAGAGAGCGAGAGAGAAAGAAAGAAGTACCCCTGCTAACTCCTTGATACTGGATTCCAACCTCCAAACAATAAATTTCTGTGGTTTAAGCCACCCAGTTTTTAATACTTTGTTATGGCAGCCCTAACAAACATTTATATAAACTTCTGTGTAAGTCTATACAATTTTATCATGTATAGATTGGTGTAACTTCTACTACCAGGATAGAGAATTGTTCTGTCATCACAAAGATCTCCTGTGCTACTCATTTATGGTACACTCACCTCTCCCATATCCCCTTCCTCTCTTCAAGCCGTAATCCTTTTCAACTACTGATAGGTTCTTCATAATTTTGACATTTTTAGGGTGTCACATAAATAGAAATGCAATCTGTTGAATGATTTCTTTTTCATTTGTCATAATTCCCTTGAGATAACATCCAAGTTGTTAGATGTCAACAATTCATTCCTTTCTACTGCTGAGCTATATTCTAGGTACCAGAGTTTGTTTAACCATTTACTCATTGAGGGATATTTGGGTTTGTGATGAGTACATTTTCTCATGTAATGAGTACAATGTAGGGATATATGGCACATCTCCTGGATAAAGGACTCAATTACAACTCAGATACTTCCTGACAAATACAAATAATGTAACATAATCTTAAGAACCCTTGCATTAATCTGAAATAAAAAATAAATGAGTATGTTTGTAACTAGTAAAATCTGAATAAAGTCAAGTCAGCCCTCTTTACCTATGGGTTTCCCATGCTTGGGTTCAACCAAATACAGATCCAAATATTCAGGAGTAAAAAAAAAAAAGAAAGAAAGAAAGAAAAAAATAACAAAAAGTAAAACAATACAGTGTAAAAACTATTTGCACAACATTTACATTGTTAGATTTGAAGCTTACAGGAGGATATGCATATGTGACATGCAAATACTATGCCATTTTATCTGAGGAATGTTAAATATGTTCTTTGGTATACTCCTCCTGGAACCAATCGAGGATACCAAGGGATTGATTGTATGTAGATTATACCAATGTCCCTTCCTTGGTCTTCTTTATTTGGGGGCAGTCTCACTCTGTCCATCACCATTGTTCACAGTAACTCCTGGGCTTAAGCGCTCCTCATGCCTCAGCTCCCAGAGTAGCTGGGACTACAGGTGCCTGCAATAACACCCAGCTAGTTTTTCTATTTATTTTTTTTAAGTGGAGGAGATGGGGTCTCACTCTGACTCAGGCTGGTCTCAAACTCCTGAGCTCAAGCAATCCACCCACTTCAGCTTCCCAAAGTGCTAAGATTACAGGTGTGAGCCCCCAGGCCTAGCAATTTTCTGGTCTTAACATTGTCCTGGACCAGGCATGGTGGCTCATACCTGTAATCCTAGCACTCTGGGAGGCCAAGGCATGTGGATTACACAGAGCTCACAGGTTCAAGAACAGCCTGAGCAGGAACGAGACCCTGTCTCTAACAAAATAGCCAGGTGTTGTGGCAGACACCTATAGTCCCAGGTACTTGGGAGACTGAAGCAAGACAATCACTTGAGCCCAAGAGTCGGAGGTTGCTGTGAGCTATGACGCCATAGCATTCCACGGAGGGTGACAAAGCGAGACTCTGTGTCCAAAAAAAATATTGTACTACAGTTGTGTTAGATACTACCACTGGGGAAAACTTAGTGAAGGATAACATGGGACCTTGCTTCTATTTTTGTAATGGTAAATCTACTATTATACCAAGATAGAAGTTTTTAAAAGAGAATTTTAAAATTTTAAATAGAATACACAAGTGACAGCAAGAACTGGAACAGATATTTGTACGTCTATGTTCATAACAGCATTATTCACAATTGCCAAAAGGTAGAAGCAATTCAAGTGCCCACCAATGGAAGAATGAATAACAAAATGTGGTACCTACATACAGTGGAAAATTGATATTCAGCCTTAAAAAAGAAGTACATTCTGATACATGGTACAACATAGATGAACCCAGAAGACACTGTATGCCGGTACCTGCTGTGGGCCCCCGGTCGCCACGTGAATAAAACAAGTTGGGACCATGGATTGGCGGTACAAGTGCCTGAAAGAGGGGGGCTTCCCGGGCAGTGCCCAAAGAACAGTGGTTATGGCACCAGCCACATGCACTGAGTGGTGTGGGTTCGAACTCGGCATGGGCCAGCTAAACAGAAATGACAGCCGCAACAACGGCAAAAAAATAACCAGGCATTGTGACGGGCGCCTGTAGTCTAAGCTACTGGGGAAGCTGAGGCAAGAAAATCGCTTAAGCCCAAGACTTTGAGGTTACTGTGAGCTGTGACACCACAGCACTCTACCAAGGGCAACATAATAAAACTGTCTCAAAAAAAAAAAAAAAGTGAGGGGGAGTTTCCCATATTCCAAGGGCTACATGGAGGGAGAGCCTTGAGCCACCTCTGTCATGGCCTTTTATTTAAGAATGCATTATACAACAGGTGTGGGGGCCTACGCATAAGAGCTATGTGCTTAATGATCACCATGTGCTCTTTCTCCTCCCCCTCCCAACTCCCACCCTGTTGAACCACGAATGTCCAATGTATAACACCTGCTTGCTAACAAGTAACGAATCTTAACTCATTAACTCATGCAGCTGCTTAAGGGCTTATCTCCAGGCAGCCAAACATCTCCATGCCGGCTAGAAGTTTGTCCTACTCCCACCACCTCCCTCAAGAGCCAGTAATTGTTTCCACAAGCTTGGTGTATGTTATCCTACAACTGTGCTTAGTGAAGTAAGTCAATCACAAAAGGAAAAATAGTCTATAATTTCACTACTATGGAACATATATGTGAGGTAAACTAGAGTGGTCAAATTCAGATAGAAAGTAGAATGATGGTTGGGCTGCTAGAGGCTAGAGCAGTGGTTCTCAACCTGTATGGTTGCGGCATTAAGAAGGTTGAGAACCACTGGGCTAGAAGAATGGGAAATTAGTGCTTAAAAGGTACACAGTTTTTGCTGGCATGGATGTGGAGAGAAGGGAACACTTACCACACTGCTGGTAAGATTGCAAACTAATACAGCCCTTTTGGTGAGAAGTATGGAGAACCCTCAAAGATCTAAATGTAGACCTCCCATTTGACCCTGCAATCCCATCACTAGAGATCTACCCAGAAGAATATAAATCATTTTACCACAAAGATATTTACACTAGAATGTTTACTGCAGCTCAATTCATAATTGCCAAATCATGGAAGCAACCTAAGTGCCCATCAACCCATGAATGGGTCAACAAACTGTGATACATGTATACCATGGAATATTATGCAGCCATTAAGAAAGATGGAGACTTTACATCTTTTACATTTACCTGGATGGAGCTGAATATATTCTTGTTACTTAGTAAAGTGTTGCAAGAATGGAAAGATAAATATCCAATGTACTTCATACTAATATGAAAGCAATATATCAACAATTACATGCTCCTACAATCAATAAAACACTATTATAGTCCAGTTTGGGGGTAGAGGGAAGTAGGGAGGACATATGGCAGAGGGAAGAAGGGAAAGAGGTGGGATCTTACCTAATGTGCACACTGTGATGGTATATAACACACCCCCTAGGTGAGGGGCTCTTCTACAAATGGAACTTTACTGTGGAAGTGTGAACAATGTAACCTAAATATTGTACCCTCATATTAATTTGAATAAAGCTTAAAAAATATATAAAATAGGTACACAGTTTTGGTTGGGAAAGATAAAGTTTCTGGAGATAGATGGTAGTGATGGCTACATAATAAAGTGAATGTAACTAAAGCCAATGGATTATATACTTAAAAATGGTTAAAATAGCATATTTTATGTTGTATATATTTTCCCACCATAAAAAATTTTTTAAACAAAGTTTTATTGGAAATATCAAAATAAATTCATGATTATTACAAAGATCAAAAACAAATATATGATTGTACAGTACTAAAATATACTGTTTCAATGCAGTTTTATTACAAATAACAAAAAAACAGCGAGCAACATTCCACATCATAATAACTGACATCAACACTTTATTTTGAAAATTGGTAAAGTAAAGAAAAGAAAATATTAAGCATTTATTCTGCCTTTCCATTAAGAACTATATTTTAGGGAGGCGCCTGCAGCTCAGTGGGTAGGACACCTGCCCCATATACTGAGGGTAGCTGGTTCAAACCCAGCCCAGCCAAACTGCAACAAAAAATAGCCGGGCGTTGTGGCAGGCATCTGTAGTCCCAGCTACTCGGGAGACTGAGGCAGGAGAATCACCTAAGCCCAGGAGTTGCAGGTTACTGTGAGCTGTGATATCACAGCACTCTACCCAGGGTGACAGCTTGAGGTTGTCTCAAAAAAAAAAAAAAAAAAAGAAGGAAAGAAAGCTGCCCTTTAACAAAGCCAGTGTAATTTTAAAAATTATTCGTAACTCCTAATGAAAACAGTGACTCAAGTGAGGATTATCAACTGTTGTTATAAATATTAGTTATGTGAGTGATACAGGAATGATCATGTAACGCCATACAGATTATCTTCTATTTACAAAGTGAAAACCTAACAAGGAATGGGAGGATCAGATGGTCATCACCTAAATTAGGGATTTATTTTATCATTGCTAACATAACTATTAATGAGATATACTGAATATACAAGATCGGATCAGGCGAGGTGGCTCACACCTGTAATCCCAGTACTCTGGGAGGTTGAGGCCGGTAGATCACCTGAGCTCACAAGTTCGAGACCAGCCTGAGCTACTAGAGTGAGACCCCCATCTCTAAAAATAGCTGCACACGGGCGGCTCCTGTGGCTCAGCGAGTAGGGCGCCGGCCCCATATACCGAAGGTGGCGGGTTCAAGCCCGGCCTCAGCCGAACTGCAAAAAAACAAAAAAATAGCCGGGCGCTGTGGCGGGCTCCTGTAGTCCCAGCTACTAGGGAGGCTGAGGCAAGAGAATCGCTTAAGCCCAAGAGCTGGAGGTTGCTGTGAGCAGTGTGACACCACGGCACTCTACCCACGGCGATAAAGTGAGACTCTGTCTCTACAAAAAAAAAAAAAAAAAAAAATGCCACTATATTCCTCGGCCTTCTTTCTGCTATTATTGTCAGATATATGACATCTATTAATGCTATGAACATAGTAATACATGCTATAATCATTGCTTTAAACAATCTTATGGCTATTTTTAAGAAAAAACCATAAACAGAGAGAACATTTTATCCTCATCATTTGTCATTTTTCTGTGCATCATTCCCTCTTTCTGCATTTGACTGAATATTTAGCATCATTTCCTTTCAGTCTAAAGAACTTGTTTGCAGAACAAATATATTAGTAAAAAAAATTATCAGTTTTTGTTTATCTGGGAAAGCCTTTATTTTGCCTCCTCTTCAAAAGACAGTTTTGTTGGAAAAAGAATATTTGATGAACAGTTCATGCATTTCTGCAAACTACTAAGAGAGAACCCTTCAGAAGTTGGGATAGCATTTTCCCAAAGATGTGTATTCTGGGGAAATTCAGTTGTTATGAAGAAAACACAGTCTAGCAAACTTGCAAAACACTAGTTTCTTCACAATAGAATATCTCAGAGTCTCTCAAATGCTAATATGTCTTGACTCAAAGAAAGCAGAGGATGCAATGCTTCCAGAGCTCTTTTGACCATAAGAGATTTTTCTCCTGAGCGTCTCCTATTACCGGTGATCATTTAGAAGCAATGCGGTAATCTAGTGTTAATCTAGCTGGATAAGTAAGTAAACTGAGGCCTAGGAAGGAACTGAGTGTGACACAATGGGTGAAGCAGTGGCACAATGAAAGACAAAAAAAAAGCTGGAGGATTACATTTTTAGCAGCCTCACAGCAAGGATTATGTTATGAGACAAGAAAGACATCCTTTTAGTGAGGGTTGTGACATTTAAAATAATCAAGAAAATATGCTGCAATTTATTTATTATCGGCTGTTTTGTTGTTGTTAACTATTGCCCTGCATTTAACCCCACAGCTTGATAAGTGACTGGGAACTTTGTTGTCTTCTCCTAATGCACCTAAATGCTTGACTACTATAGTTCACTTGAATAGAGGAAAATATTCTGCCATTTAAACTTCTCCATTTTATAATTACATTTTGATTGCTGAGGCATTATCAGGGCATCCTGCAAAGCTCAACTAAGGCAAACCTAATTCTTCTTTAATACCAATCCCAGGAGGAGTTTAACTTGAAAACAGTGAGATTTATTTTTGAGTCTGTAAATTATTTTAAACATTTACTTGCTCTATTTTATGCACTGTATACAAGGGAGAAAACAGATAATCACAAATTTCTATTGTGTCTTTCTTTGTGAAGGGAGTAAGGAAAGGCAGAAAGCTTGGAGGGGTTGGCTATGTCGAATGGAAGGTGATGGCAGGGAATCGAAGCACAAAGAGCAAACAGGTGCACCATTATGCACAGTAGGCAACAATCCTTCACAAGAATCAGACTATGTTTTCTACAGGATTAACATTCTTAGTATAAGTCATTTTCTGCACATGACAATCTGACATGGTAGTGATATTGATTATCCATTCTAAAAAGACCAGGAAAATAAGCTTGAAGGACTCAGTAACCTGATTAGGTCTTCCCTGAGAGCTTACTAGACTCCCTATCCACGTTTTCCACCCACTGTTCCATATTGTGAAAATCAGTAACAAAGATTCTTTACTTGATCAAATTTTAGTTTCATTCTCCTGAATCCTCTTCTCCAAAAGCCATCTTTGTACACGCACTTCCTTGCAGAGTCCAGGTTTAGCAAGAACCCTGGTAAGTCAGGTTAGTGAGAATGCCCTATGTTTAATATCTGATATCTGATCAAATTCCCCATCCCATTCCTCCCCAGGCAAGACGTACTCACCTGTCCTGCCTACAGCCAGAAGCCTGTCGGGAGGGTGTAGCCAATGTCCTCCACAGCCGGACACTTGGCCAGAGCCCACTTCCCTCCCCTGGCTAAAAATCCCCACTCATTCTGACAGTATTTGAAATTGAGCTCAGTTCTATCCTGGAGTCTCTCATTCCTTATTGCAGGACTATTTTGAATAAAATCTATCCTCAACTTTAACTTCTGTCCAGCACTGGCTGTCTTTACCATGATCTAGCTGTAGTTCTAAAATGCACACCCTTCCTAGTACCCTCAAAGGGATCTAGGAACTTCACAGACATATAACCGCTTGGGCCTTACCCAGCCCTCTTGAATCTGAAACTCTGAGGGTCAGGTGCAGACATCTGTTTGACAACCAGCCATGCAGGTGACTCTGAGTACCTCTAAAGTTTGAGAACCGCTGCTATTCAGCATGATTACTTGGTAAGTGTCTTTTGGCTGAGGTATATTTTAAGAGACAATATATAAAGGATATTTTTTTACTACACATGAAAAAATCCATCATTCAAATGTTCAGTGTTGAGCTACAAAGCACATCATAGAATGTACTTTAAGTCTTATTTTTGAGTATACCAGGCAAGACTTTCTTTTATCTTATTTCTTTTTGTCTCTTTCATCAAATGTTCCCAATGTCATGTCATCGTGTGAGCACCCAACTCAACTGCTTTTGGAGAAGCCAATCCACTTCCATTCAAATCTTCTGAGTTTTAGTTCCCTCATATATCTACCCAGTTTATTATGAGAACTCACCAGCATCCAGCACAGTCTCTGGCACTCAGGAGATAATTAATATTTACTAATTAAATAATTGGCTAAAGTCCTGGGTAACCTCTGATGCCAATTTTAAATTATTACTCCAGGTACTCTTTGAAAGTGAATTTTTAATTCCTGTTGACTATCTGACTGATAGGGGTATAATAAGAGTCTACCAAAGCCAAGCATTGACCTATTTCAGTAAGGTATTCATGATAAATGTGGTCCTTTGTCCCCAAAGAGCATCCATTCCCCCAGAAACCAGGCTGCCTAGGGCCTATATAGTGAAATTATGTTGATTTCAAGACTAAGTCAAAACAAATATGTATGCATTGCTCTCTTGGAATAGATGTTCAGAGGAAACTAGCCACCACGTGAAAAGTCTGTCCTGAGACCTCCTTGCTGTAAGGAAGCCCAAAGTGGCTTACCATGTGGAGAGGATATTCAAACAGAGGAAAATCCCAGCCAACCTCTAACGGTTCCATGCTGCCCATGGGAGGCACCAGACATGTGAGGCAAGAAGCCATCATGAACATCTAGCCCAGTTCAGCCTGCAGATAATTCCAGCTCCATTCACCATCATCATCACGATGACTAAATCTAATAGAATGAGTTAAGGGAGTCGTTTATGTGCTATGCACAATTTATAACCTTTTCCTGGCTTTAGCAACACATTAGTGTTGACTAAATGTAGACTGTAAGTGCTCATATGGTAAGTATAAAAACTAAATTTGCATGGCAATGTTGCATATTGCATACTGCGGTTGAGTTAGAAATTTCATTAACAGCACAAGGAATATTTTTATGAGTGTCGATGAAAGAAACAAAGAATAAAATTTGTATCCTCTTTAAAATTTTATAACTGGAGTTATACTGTACATTAAGTAGATTTGTTCCTAATACAGCCAAAGTAAAGTGATGAAATGTTGACTTGTACTCTGTCCATAAAGCTGCAAAAACTAGCATTATGTGAAATGACACCCCGTTCTCACTACAAGAGCCTGTTCAGAAAGCCAGGTAGATGCACATGACATTTTCCACATGGGGGCTTTCCCTGTGCCTTCTGGTACCCTTACCTAGTTAGCACAAAACAACTTATTGTTCAAATTTCTTATTCTGTAAAATCACCTTTTATACTAAAATTAGCTCTTTTCTGCCACACCTCCCTTCTTAGCCAAAAGATAGTAGGCTAAATGCATATCTTTATTGTCCTGCTCACCATTTATCACATAGTAAACATGCTAGCTTTATCCTGCACAACTAAGCCGTAAGCTATAGGCAAATGTCATTTCTTAATTCCCTTTTATAACCCCTGCAGTGTCGAGCTTTGCATATTAAAAACTCTTCAATGAATACTTATTACATGAAGGAATGGAAAGAATACACGGTATGCTTGAAGATACTGAATTTTGTTTTCCAGATTGAAATGCTGATAGGATTGCTGATAAGTTGTATAATAAGTGCTTCGTCCTTAATCTCTGATTTGTCTGATAGCTCTACACTTTATTCTCAAATTGTATTCAATCTATACACTGAGCCATATTCCTTGGGAATGTAGGAAGGAAAAATAATATTTTTTTCCTTTCTCATTGTAAGTTTTGTGCAAACACCAATTACAAAACACAGATTAACAAGAATGAAGTCTAGAAAATGAATTTAGCCCCAGTTTTATTTGACACAGGAGTCTTCAGAAACAAATATGCAGAGACCCAGGGATTACTGTGTATTTTAATGCTTAGTTTCAGGGAAGACTAGGCAGCCATGTAGAAGTATGATTGGTCAGAAAGGATTGGATCAGATGGTAGTAAAGTGGGAGGAATTTAGTAAAGCCTGTGAGTTGTAATTCTTCTTGCTGTGTCTGTGTGTTCATTGCTGTCCTCGGGTTTAGGACAGAGTTCCTGAACTCCTTTCAGGGGAGGTAAGTCAGAGAATTCTTCAATGTTCTGTTCTCACACAGAAAGGCAGAAAAAGGCCAGCAGGTGACCTTTCAGGTGCCATATTTTGGGATAGTGTGTCCTGCACCCCATGAGGGAAGGAAAAGCTTTGTGGATTTTCATCGGACTATAAAATGGTGTAACTGGCTTGATCAGAGTGTAGAATTTTGGGCCTCTGACATCAAAAGGTCACCTATGGGATGTACATTCATGCAGTCCAGTTGAAGAGCTGGTGATATCAATTGGCTTGAACTGGACAACATCTGACTCCAGGTTCCTGAAAAGCAACTTAGGCAACTATTACCATGATGATATGTTATCAGAAATGTTATCCATAAGAAAGTGAGCAGACGTTTACTTATATATCCCCCAGCTACATGACTTTTAGCTATGTCACTTTTAAGATCAACTAAAAGCAAGTGAATAAAAGAAAGTGAGGCAGGTTAAGTCTGGGGGCCTGATCAGTTCGGCCTTCACCTTCATGTGCGAGTTATTAAGTCTTCATAAAACATTACATCAGCTTAACTGGTGACCAGTGATTCAAATAACTGACTTTCATATGCATTATGTGCACTTAAAAAGAATTTTAGTATAACATTTAATCTTGCACTAAACAGAGATGTTTTGCAATATCTTCCATATTATTCCCAGACCTTTGCCTCTTAGTGGATAACACAGGAATATTTTATCCATACACAATTGGGAAAATTTGATTCATATGATTCTGGCAAGCCCATGCTCAAAGGAAAAACACAGCATCAATACACATTCCACAATATCACAATCCACGCCTGAGAGTCACACCACCAGATGCTTCATTACTTGAAGCTTTGAAACAAGCAACCTATCAGGGTGTCTCTGACCGTCAAAGCAAGTGCCATTAACAGGTTTCTCTCTCTCTCTCTCTCTCTCTCTTTCTCACACACACACACACACACACACACACACACATAGACACACACACTCACTTCTTTCCATATATGCTGAAATACACCCTGTGGAGGAGACCTGGGCTGGGAGGGAAGACTTCTTTGCTCTCTTCAAATTCTCTAAGTTTCCTCCATACCCTTGTGCACTTGTGCACTTCACTGCTAACCCCTTTTCTGTCGCCCTTAACCTTATATTCACTAATGTTTTTAATGATTCAGAAAAAATAAAATCAAGGGGGAAAAGGCCCTTTTTATAAAAAGGCAGGAGAGTTCTAAGGTAGGGATGCTTGTGGACTGTTTCCACTGAGCCTACAGGTGGGAAAACTGAGGCTGGCATGAGGGGTGCGAAGGAATGTGGCAAGCACAGGGGACTGAAACCCATGGGCTATACCTTGAAGAGGGTGCACCGAGGAGCCCAGGAAGGAGACCAGCCAGGCTAGAGAAATGTATTTTGCTATGAGATCTGGTATTTTAGCAACATAATCCTTAAGAATGTGGAATTCTGTATGCATGATACTCAATATATTTTCTCTCTCCATTACACTTTCCTTTTCAGAAAGATTTCTTAACCTGAGCAAAATTTTCAAAGGACATATTGACAGCTCTGTTTAAAACTATAATGTTATGATGGCAATAATGTGACAGAAAAAAATGAAGTCAGCATGCTCTCATTTCTATACAATCCCTGGAATGCAGTCCTTTGATAGGCTCCTTGATGCGTGTTTCTGTGTTTTTCAAGCCAGTGATCCCTCCCTCTGTTCCAGAAAAAAGAAATGGTAAAAGAGTTGGAGATATTTCATAGCAGAGAAACACTGATCTGTCCCAACCTTACAGTTAGAATTCGATAGCCTTGGAAATTCTTTCTATTTTGTGGATGGCTGCTTGGCATCTCGGTTCTGGCGATGGGAAGGCAGCCAACACCGGGCCCCTCCTGCCACAGAGCAATCACCCCTCCTGTTTCATCACAGCCTCCCCCAAAGCCAACCCTTCCCTTCTCAGACACCATTAATTCACAAGCACCTTCCTTCCTCCTCGAATCAGAGATGTGCTCACGCTCCCGCTCCGTCACCTGTGCCAGTTACTGCATCTTGCTATAGATCCCACCCATGTTCGTGTGTCCCTGCTCTCTTTGCAAACTGTCAACTCTTTGAGGCAGGGATCACAGCTAGTTGATCTTTGTGTTACCCTTAGATTTTAACATACAATGAGTTTTTGTGCCAGGCACTACAGTGAAGCTTTTTAGTGCATTATCTCAGTTGTAAAGGTGCCATCATGACAGCTGTCCCCGGCCCACCCCTACACCCACCGACCTGGCTATTGTAATGAGCCCAGCACCTCCAGCTGCCAGGACCCACATCTCCTTGCCAAAGGCTTACTTTGGAATCCATTCAGTCAGATCGAAGTGTGGAGATATAATGTTTATTTACAACACCTTTTCCCAACAGACCTCAATCATGACTGATGAGAGTTGGTATATAAATATCCCAGCTACTTTTCCCCTCTGATGGGATGGCTCTGAGGCAGCTAGTCTGCACCAGGTCCCAGGGTTCCCTAGCTCATTAGTTCTCAAAGTTGAGAGCACATGAAAATCACCTGGAGGGCTTGTTGGACCAGATTGCTGGGCCTGCAGGCAGGGTTTCTAATTCAGCAGTCTGATAATTTGCATTTGTAACCAGTGTAAAGGTGACGCTGGTGCAATGAACCACAAGCCACACTGTGATGACTGATTCGCTGCTCCAGATATCTTAGCCTACCCATCACTGGCTCCCTTGTCTCCCCCACTCCCTGCTCCTTACTGGTGTTTTCCAGAATCATCTCATAGCAAACTGTATTCAATCCTTATTTGGGAGTCTGCTTCCATGGAAACACAAAGAAAGACAACCACTCACCAAATAGTTATTCTTGCCATGATACCCAGGAAAATCTCACTGCATAGGGAGACTGGGCTGCCTGGCTCACTCTTCCCAGCAGGGCAAATCTAGCATTAACCACCATAGGATACTATCTCCCTGGCATAAAGCTCTCCATATAAAGTATTCTGTAAGTAAGTGTTAGCAGAATTAAATTCAGTGGTATTATTGATCAATTATCTCACATGTATTGGAATCAGAACCTATGGATATTGTTTAGATCTCTCAGAGGTATCACTTCGAGTATTTCTTGTTGAAGCAAGTCTCTCAGCACCTGGAGAGCAGGATTAACTTGGCTCTGAATTGACACCACAGTCTCCTGGTGAAACTCAGATTTCTTGTTGCACTCTGAAAACTCAAATGATAGCCCCGAGAAGTTTATAGCTACTTGACAGCTGGAGTCCAAACAGCCTAATGCCCCCCTCTGGAGATAATTAGAGCCAGTGTCTGTTGGTGATGTACTGGGCGCCATCATTTTATATTAGCCGAGAGCTCAGACCATCTCTCTCTAATATGCATCCTCTTTGTCTCAGCTCATCACTCTTAAAGAATTTTGTTGTGAATATATATATTTTTTTCTTCCTCTCTTTGTGGATGATGGGAGTTTTTTCCCACACAGAAGAAAGTACATGTTGTGGTTTTTGAGTGATCTTATGTTTCAGTCATACTACTCCTTAAACATCCTTGTCAAAATTTCAGAGATGGTTGAATAATCAAAGCTTAAAAATCAGACAGGACTTTGGTTCACAGATCAGTCAATCACTGAGTATTGGGCACCCAGAGAGAATTGTACATAACAGGAAAATAATATGTAATTGTGTGAACAATTCACTTTATTAGTTTCTTTGGGATTGAGCCTGTACCATCTATAATAGCTTTGACAGCAAAGAAAAGGGGGAAAAAAGAGAGAAAACTATGTGCAATTTTCATAACATATTCTGTAATAAAACTGAATTTGAATCAAATTGCATAGTATGCTAAAAATATTGAGTGAATATAAATTCAAGTTGATGTATTTTTAATTAATTTCAGTGATGGTAAAATGAAGTAGATCTGTAGCTTGGGAGTTAGAACAATACACAGAACAACATAAAAAGAGGAAAAGTAAGAGAATTTTATTTGTATCATGTGAAATGTCAATATCACTTCCATTTTTGACATGATGGTTTGGAGTTCTTATACACAGCCCTTTGGAGCAGCCTCATTGAATGTAAGATGCTTCTGAATCAGGACTAATCTTTGGGTCAGTTTGTACAAAGTATAGGACAGGTATTTGGATACAACTAATCAATTTTACTACTAAACTCTGATGTCTACAAAATATTACCACTACTATTAAAAAAAATTAGTGCTTATTTCCAGGGTCAGCCATGGGTATTCAATCAGTGAAGTCTCAGAGAGGCATATACCAACAAGAGAGACCCTTCCTGGAGTCTCAAGATGCCATTTCCATCTTGAAAGTCTTAGTACAGCAAGGCCTCTATATAGGTCCACTGTACTGATACCTACTTATGGTGCATGTCCCTTCTATGAAAATTAGGTCAGCTTATGAAAGTGATCAGTGTCCGGAGGCGGTCAACTATGGAAGTACTACTGTAATTGCATCTTGGAAACTGTTTTTGGTAAGTAGAATCCTATAGGACAATAGAGCCTTTACTGGAGGCTTAGAGTCTGGGTTCACATGCAGTCCCCCTCCCTCCCAACACCCCTCCATGTCTGCAAAATATACTCTTCCATACCCTGGCACTTGGGAATGCTAATGGCCTCCCATCCTACTCCTGCCTGGTGACCACTCCCTGCCCTCAGCAGGAGATTACATGTGGATTCAGAGAAGGTTGAGCCCTCATCCCTAAAACAATGAACATGTGAGATATCATGACTGTGATTATGTTATATTACATACCAAAAGGGATTCTGAGAGGTAATTAATTAATTAATTAATTAATCAGTTGCAAAGGGAAATTATCCAAGTGAACCCAAGTTGATCACATGGGACTTTCATAAAAAGATGAGTTTTGTATGGCTGGGTGCAGAAGTTGTCAGAGAAATTGAGAGGATGAGAAGGATTTGGCCTCCTATCACCACATTAAAGATGGTGGGACCATAAAGGGGGGAATATAGGTTGTCTCTGGGAGCAGACAATAGCCCTCGCCTTCAGATTCACCAAAGAAAGGAGGTCTTCAGATTTATACCCATAAGGGCCTGGACTCTAAAAACAACCTGAATGACCTTGGAAAAAGATTCTGCCCCAGAGCTTCCAGAGAAGAACCCAGACTAACACCTTGATTTTGACCTTTTGAGAGCTCAGTCAAATCAACGTGGACTTCTGACCTGTAAAACTATGAGTTAGTAAATGAGTGTTGTTTTAAGCAGCCATGTGTGTGGGCATTTGTTACAGAGCAATACAAACAAAAACACCTCCCCACTTCCTACATTGTCCCATGGCATTTTTTCTTAAAGGAGGAAGCAGCAGTTATTACACAAAATTAATGATTGATTAAAGTGGACTCTTAAAAGACAGCATTTTTGTGTTTACACCTACAAACAGTATTCCTCTATGAAATAATTTATGACAAGGCTGAACAGTTTTATAAGCAATAACATTTATAGTCATGTTGAATAAAAATGCATTAAAATATAAAAACCCTGTAGTGTTCTAAAATAAATTCCTAATCTCACTTATGTCAAGTCCATGTTTTATGCAGGATATTACAACACTGAAGAGACATATTATACTAGTCTACCACTCTGAGAAAGCCTCAGAGAGAGCAACAGAGAGATCTGGTGATCAGCCAAACATCACATTAATTTCACCTCTGTTTTTTATCTTAATCTGGTAATTGTGCCTTTTATGCAAAACATTTTACCGCAAAATCAGAAGAGGGTCTTTAGCTTTTGGCTCCTGTGAAAGACAATGCAAGTGCATAGACAGAGCAGGGAAGGAGTCATTTGTGCTGGAATGAAGGAAGCTCATTTTCTGTGCAGCCAGGTTTCAGCCTTGGATCGTTCAGAGCTACCAAGGTCACTAGCTCACCTCTGTGACCACCATGACTCAGTGTCTCTGCTCTCTGTATCAAACTTTCCTCCACAGACTTCTGCAATGTGAGATCCTGAAACCTTCCAGAACCCAAATCTTAAAATCCTCAAGAAAATCCTTTCTTTGATTCCTCAGTGATGGTGAAATGAAGCGGATTTGTAGCTTGGGAGTTAGAACATAAAAAAGTGGAAAAGTAAGAGAATTTTATTTGTATCATGTGAAATGTCAATATCACTTTCACTTTTGACATGATGGTTTGGAGTTCTTATACACAGCCCTTTTCCCTGCTTGCCACTCCCATCCCAATGGCAGATGTCCTTATCTCGGGGGTAGAATGAACCATCACACCACTGGAATTCAACATTCAAACTCCGCTCCTAAAGCTTCTGAATTGTCCAGAAAAAAAAAAGTCAATGATCCTCTTTGAAGAAATGAAATTTAAGTCAAGACCCATATTATTATTTTATATCTAATCCTCAATGGAGGAACGTTGATTTCACTTTTTTTTTTCAATTTGGTGTCATTTAGCCAGGAGACTCTTAAACACAGCTTGCTACCAACCATTATTTATGCTCCTTTTCTGAGCAGCACCTAATAACTGCTAATTAAGTCTTTTGTAGCCTGCCTCTGAACTAATTAGGGTTAATTGAGCCTGCTTGTGCATTAGCTATTCTAGCTCTTGTCCTGATAATCAGGGTTTTGGAGCACATTGAATATTTAGACAGTCTATTAGCTTAGACTTCTCTCTACTGGACTTTCCACTATAAGCCTTTGTCATCTCTTAATGAGCCAGACTGGGCCACTCTGCTTGGTATGCACCTTCTATTTCATGTGCATCTCATGTGCGTGTGTTTGTGTAAACAGCCAAGAAAGTGATAGGGAAATGAGTCCCAGCATAACAGACAAGCAGCAGAATTGGTGTCTTATTACTTCAGCTTTGATTTTTAATCAGTAAGGAGAATTACTAAGGGATGTTTCTTCTCAGAAAAGGAAAAAGTTTCTGAGCTTCTATGTTTGTGGTTCACAACATAAAACTTTATTTTTTAAATTTTCCTTACTAGTCCTATTTATGAGTCAATGTCCATCCCTGTGAACTGATTTTGGATTACATGTAGCTATTATTGAAGGACAAGGATACATATTCTCATTATTTTGAGCATGATGATTTATTTATATTAAAAATCTCTATAGTAGTCAGCTCCTTGCTCACGTCATTTCACACCATTGACAATCCTATGTGTTTTGAAATTTCAATAGAAGATTTGATATTTTATTTAGAATCCCATTCACTTATTCAGCCATCTTTATCAGAGAAACAATTATACACAAAAAAAATTTTAAACATTTATTCTTTAGTTTTTCATGTCTGCACTTTTCAAGGAAATTAAGTTGAATAAGGACTGAAAGATTATTTCTAACATCAACTATCAAGTAAACAACTTTTCTCATCTCACCAAGATACCTGGCTGTTCCACAATTTCTTCATGTGTGTTATCTGATAAGCCAGAATTTAGAGCAATTAATCTGGTCATAGCAAAGATTAAAATGACATTTCTTTGATAAGCTTTTGATGGGGAAGTTGACAGGTTATTCTGAAAGCAAAGAACCCCTATTACTTTTCTATTATCTCTAATACATACTTAACAAATGTTTGTTGAATAATGATGTACTGAATGAATAAGCTAGTGAATGAATGTCTGAATAACCATGTGTCTATATCACTGAATAACATCAAGTGATATAGTTATCTTCTCTACCTGATTGATCTATATGATCTAGATATGTATGTTATACAATTCCTTAATAATATACTTTGTTAGGTTAGCAGTTGAAAAGGCCTTAGATTTTTAACTTTAGCCACTCCCATTGCAAATTATGGAACTAAGGATTACAGAGGTCAGATAATGAAACCAGACTCCTGCACAATTAAATAGAGGCAAAATTGAAATCCAAGCTAAGAGACAATGTTGGCCTATAGCAAGTGGGTTTCATTGTGAATGGAGATTCTAGATGCTGACATTATCTGTGTATGATCATTGGCAGGAATCTCCCTTTCCTTTGCAAATAAGAACAAATCAGTTACAAAGGACTAAATTCAAACCACCCTCTCTCAACTAAAGCCCACAAAACATCCTGTACCAGCACCTCATTAAATAGTAATCTATGGAGAAATAGTTATTTTTCAACTTTATAATATTTACATAAACATAATTCAATGAAAATTTTTTATTATAATCCTTTTACATTAGAATGAAAAACTTCCTTTTCAGAACATATCTAAATAATATAATTAACAGGTTATCTATATATAGTATAAGGATCACAAGAAAACTATCCCTTTGCCACTGAAAGTTTGCTGAAAAATCAAATTCACAATGGCACATTAATAGGATCAATGGCACACAAATTTATGAATATGCATAGGGGAGTATCACAGATTGATTATCTAACCATGCAATGAGATACAGATGAATATATAGCCTACTTCTTCAAGGAAAGGGATCTTGGGTGTGTATAATTCTAAGGAGGTAGTAAATAACTTTAGGGAAACTCAATGAGCTTGAATAACATACAATGGCCTGAGACAAAATCTATTGGGCCCAGAGAGAAAAAAATGCTTTATGACAAAGGTCTATCCAAGTTTATTGTCAGACTTTAGTTTTTCTACCTGTGATATGAGTTCAGTTAGTGAAAATTTAGGGAATAAACCAGAGGCAATTGTTTTCTTCTTTGGTAAGTCTGAATTTATGCAGATTAAGAAAACTTGAGGGAACAACTTCATCCTGTGTTTTGTGAAAGACAGGATTAAAAGATAGGAAGTGGGACAACCGGAAGTTTATTCTTCAGTTCAGCATGTTAGAGCTCCATATTTGGAGATAATCAGTTTCTAAGCCCCAATATTTCCCTGTCTGAAACTTCCCTAGAAATTTCACATACTGAAAGCTGAGTTGGTGGTTGTGGAGAGTAAAACTGAATTAATAGCTGAGTGCCAAAAGATGCCATTGAACCAGTCTCCCGTTTCCAGAATAGGAAATTCCAATTAAAATAGTTGTATCATATAGCATTGCATATGGGCTGCCAAGATTAGGCGTCTATATATTATGGAGGCAAGTTGATTTTTAATAAGAGGTATCTCTATGGAAAGCAAAGGCTAATGTCTAAGTGGTCTATAAGTAGTTTTCCTAGAGTTTTTGAAACATCTTTAGATGGGAATTACAACCTAACGGATTTTTCTGAGCTATAGTTTATGTGTAAAGTTTTTGTCAACATAAACTGTTGTGGTGACTTTTCTTCAAAGCCCGATTGACTATCTTTAGCTTATAGGACCTCAGGAAAAAGGAAGCTCTAATTTCAGTGAATCTAAGTCAGAAAAATGGGAGGAAACTTTGGAAATAGTATTTTGGAGATTTGTATCCAGGAAAGAATTCAGGAATTCAGTTCAAATTATAGGTAAATAACAAAAACTTAAAAGCATTGATCAAGGTTAGCATCTAAGAGCAAGTACATTATAATTTTCTTCTGAAACATAATTTTCTCTCTTCAGTTTTCTATTTATACCAAAGTTAAATCAGAATAGAAACAATTTATTTGCAAAATAAGTTTTTTTCTTGTTATAATTGGTCAGATCATTTGCATAAAGTACAGCAAGAATAGTGATTGGTGATACAGGCTCTTTCTAAATAAACTTTCTTAGAACCTTTTCATAAGAAATCTCAGATTATATTTTTAAAACTCTCTTAAGACTAAGAAGCCAAGTAAAAGGATTCACCATCAGAATGTGTCCCTATTACCTGTATGAACTGGGTGAACTTTTCTCTTCTTGAGGTCCCCAAAATATCTTAAATTTCCAGGGCCTATCAGAAAGTGGTTTTCATTCCTTACTTAATGTAAGGGTCAGGTACCTTATAATAGAACCATATAGGCAAACCACCTGTCTTTTTCTAAGTCTGTTGGCTTTATAAATTCGACCTCAAGCTCCCAAAGCAGTCTGGTCACATTTGAAAATACGCCACTACAATCAAAGCTTTGGTAAAATAAGTAATGTCTTCAATTATGTCCTGTTACAAAAGAAAATAGATTCTTATTGAACTTTTGTAAATATTTCCATTAAAAATGGATACTCATTAATAGTTTTCAAATTCTGGAAAAAATCAGGTAGAGAGAAAGGTGTTTCCACCTTGTTCACAAAAATATAAAGTATCCGATTGCTATAAGTTATAAACAGCTCAATAGAAAAAAAACATTCTTACTCTGGAAAACAAAACAAAAAGAATGAGAAATGTTTCAAACAAAAAGTCATAAAATAATGTTAGTCCTCTACAAGTTTGATTCTATAAAATTAATTTTTATTCTATTTGATGTTGGATTACCAATCTTAATGAACCCATCAGGTTTATTTTTTATTAGAGTTTTACCTACCTCAATAATATAAGCTCCAAAATTACCAGAAACCCTGTATTTGAGAGGACTTTTCAGGATCATCTCTTATGAATTTCCTTGAAGACACAACACTTTAGCATTTACAAAGAGCTATTATGAGGGAAAAACATCATAATAGAGCAATTTACTCCATATACCAAGACATATCAGATTTTTAGGACTTGAATAGAATTTTGTAACACATATTAATGACATATTTATAAAAATATAACTCAAAGAAAGTTAAACACTACTTCCTATTTGACCATGCTTCTTCTATGATTTTAACATACCAAATAAGCCTAATATGTCTCTCTGGGACTTAAGAGGCCATAGTGTCCAAAAGTTAATTTCGTGTCCAAAAGACTAAATTGTAAATATGAAATTTGATTTTGGTGAAATATCAAAGGTTTAAAACACATGATATGAAAATAAGTTCACAGATCACTGTAAAAATAAGTCACTGATGTAGCCAAAGTGATAATTAAAGATTTCATAAAACCAAGAACCTTTTCTATTTGATAGAGTGGGGAATCCTTTTTTCAAACAATGAAAAGGCTGATAAAGACAGCATGAACTCAACAGAGATCAACAGAAGTTGAATCTTCCTCTCTCCTATTTCTTCCCTTTTTTGTAGTTTATTTAAAAGGTAAATAAAAGTCTTTTACTACCTTTTATCAATACTATTGATACTGATCTTGCTTAAAATAGAAAATGAAATTTTACACTTCTATCAGTATATTAGCAATATTAAACCAAATTTTAACAAAACCTTCCAGATTTATCCAATCTCAATCAGTTTGAGCCATATTTCCTTAAATCTTTTACAGCCTCTTATTTTTCCCATTCTCTTTTTTCCTCAACTTTCTATATCCATTCAGTTGATTTATCTCTTTTTTCCTTTATTCATTCGCTTCAAAAGAATTTTCAAGTAACCTGCAGACTACATGGACTCACTCTTTTCCTTAAACAAAATATATTTTTATATGCTACAGCCTCCTTGACAAAACATGGCTTACTTTGCTCATACATTCTATAGAAACACTTTAAACAGAAGTGTCTCCCTTCTTACCTCTAGTTTTAGTTGTTACATGTGAGTGATAACTCTTAGTAACTTTAATTCATAGTGACAACCTAGCAAGTAAGTAACTTTAATTGTTATGCACCAAATAAAGAGCCAGGACAGAGGGTAGAGCTGTGTAGCTGATGCCTGGAGGATCTGACCCCTCCCAGCATAGCCAGGAGGTCCAGGCTGGGTCAAGTAGGACAGGGACCAAGAATTGGAAAACTGTATGTCAGCAGGACTCACCATGACCACCTGTCTAGACCTCAGAATCTAAATGCTCAAAACCTAAGATATGAGCTCACAGATAAATCAAACAAATATAAAGATATCACACAAGCAACAATTGTATTACTTTATAACATTTATTAAAGATAGTATAAATTTGTCTGACAAGTAGATTCAGACAAAAATGTCTAGAATTCCAAAGAATGTTCTATTTTATTTCACTGACAATTTTAAACCTAGTTCTATTTACTAAAGACTACTAAGGTCACATGAACTTGAAAAGCATTTGGGTTAGTTAAGTAATCATTACTCGTTTATTTACACATGTAAAGCAATTTACTAAAACAAACAACATACAAATATAGACATATGTATATGTACACATAAAAATATAGACAGGAAAAAAGATCTTATAGCTTTGATTTTTTTTAATTTTAGCCAGCAACTGGTAGAACTAACTTGTTTAAAAAAAATAGTTGGATTAAACTGTGCCCTTGTACACAGAATAGGTTAAAGTTTATCTGTCCTACATGGCTGGAAGTCCTTAATGAGTTTTAAAGTGAACTGGGAAAGAAATTTACATCTCAAAGCACATGGAAAATTTAGCTTGCCAAGAAGGAGTTTGAATGTGCTAGTTGAGTGTTAAAACTAAGTGCTGAGTAACACAAAAAATCATTGGACTCCACCATAGTATTTTATAAGGCAACTAATTTGATTTAGATAACTAAGTTAGTTTCTGTTTTCCTACTGGACCAGGGAGCTCAGGGCAAAATCCATTAATGAATAGGGCATACCAATCATTCATCATTCCAGGGTATATAGTATGAATACCTGGCACAGCTGGAAAGCAGAGCTTCTATATCCCCCCAAATCAAAAATCCCAATTTACATTAAATTCCAGGTCCCCCTAAAAGAAAGAAATACCACAGGACCAGGCTACATAAATTCCACAGGATACCTCTCCGCAAAAATACTCCCCCAATGTTGGTGGGAAACTCAGCACTAGCAAGCTCACTCTATTATCATCCTCCAAGTGTCAAACTGCACCTTTCTTATCAAAGTGCAAACAAATGAGTAGGTCTCTGCAGTAATAACCATTCCCTGCAAACAACCAGTCAGCCACCTCCACAGCTGCATCTGTCACCAGTGACTTGCCAGCCACTGCACACACAAAGATTGAGTGCTCTTTAACAATACAAAGTAACCCCTTTCCCCCCAAACCCCACACACCCCCCACCTGCAAAGCCAGGGAGATCAAGGAGCTCAGTGTAAAAGGAAGCACAGCTTTAGGCCTGAAATGAGCCCCATGACACTTGAGACCTCAGCAGGTAGACAGAATACCCCCCAAAAGGAGAATGTGCTCCTTTTTTCTCTGTTCCTCAAGGGGGTTCCAGGTCACTAGAAGTCTAGATTTCTTCATGTGGTATCAAAGATGGGAAGGAGGATGGAGGTGTTTAGGTAAATGGAAGAACAATTCCTAGAGGAGTCAATCTGAGAAGATTTTAAACTTTATAAAAGGCCAGTAAAGTTCTATATTTTTCTCAGCAAAAAAAATGCGACAAAAAAAGGAACCAATCTTTAAATTATAAAAAAAAAAAAAGAACCAAAACAAGAGTCCAGACACATTAAAAGGGGTTTCAGTGGACTGAAAAGAAATCTCAAAGCAAGATACAAAAGAGAAAAAAGCAGAAAAGGCTTTAAAATAGACAAAGATACAGATATGGTGGCCATAAAGTTTGTGTGCAATTTAAAAGAGTTTTACATTGTAAATTGCACACAAACTTTATGGACACTTTGTATACAGCTGGAACAGAAGCAGTTAATTAAGCTGACTTCTTACCATAAAGCACTTATTAAAAAGAAGAAAAAAGATCTTTTCAAATCTCTTCTGAAATTTCAGTCAAAACAAACAGCCAATATTCCTGCCTTTTAAACTACTTTTCCTTTTGTTAACCCAAACATAATTTTCCAAATAATTCTCTAATTCACAAGCCCTAAATCCTTATGACTTAATCAAGGGTTAACTAGGCATCTCCAAAGAAGTGCAAGTGGTCGTCCCAAGATCCAGAACCACCCCAAAGACTGTTGCTCAGCGGAAGTTTTGCCAGCCATGAATGGAGTACAAGCCACGGAGATAGGAGAGAGGAAAGCAAAGCTGTCCACAGGAGGGGCCGATAACAAATGGGTACCCCCCAAGGTCAAGACTCCCACAATTTTCATAGACTTTTAGGGGCTGTAGTCTCAGACCTGTTAATCTGCAACACTAGTAGATCCTCCTGGGATTGGACTTGCCCAGAACTAACCAGGCAACAAGGGCTGAGATAACAAAATCCGCTTTAGAAGGGACTTCTTACGAAGACAAACTCTTAAGCGAGCTGAGAGAGAATATTCCCACTCAGTCACCAGGCAAGCTCTCATGGGCAAAATAACAATATGAGAGGGAACCTCATCTGGTTTTAATTGTTGGGACACACAGAAAAGTTTGTCTTGATAGACTGTAGTCTGATCAGAACGGCAAAACTGACCAGTCTGCAGGGCCGGCTCATACAAGGGGCTGAGAACGAGAGGTTTAAGACCCAGGTTCTACCTTAAGGTACCCCTTCTTTGTGAATAACACAGAAAGGCAGAGTCAAAGGAAAAGAATATGAGAGGAAAAGGCATCAAACAATATAAACAGTCACACTAGAGGTCACACTAAAGTCGCTACTCCCAAGACTAGTCACTCAAATCCTTTCCTCCCTTTAATCAAGGTGTGGGTAAAGAAAAAGAGAAAAATAGTGGCTTTTTTTTTACCAGTCACACAACTGGATTCCACAGGGAAAGAGGCCGAGAGTCAAGCTAGTAAGAATTTCTGAAACTTGTGCCAGATTGTCAGGTCCTGTCTTCCACTGGCATTTCCAGGAGAGCAGAGAGACCTTGATTACCCTTGTCACAGGATCGAAACTGTAGAGGCAAAGGAGAAACTTCCCCTTCACTGAAAAATCAACTGACACAAGGCAGATAGAAGAAAAGCCACACAAATTTACCAGCATTTCCAGAAGAGAACTGCAGAGTGATTGACCCACCATGCAGTAGGGTAGAGGTGAATATACATCCTACATCTTAGGAGAAAGGGAGATGTGAGAGCCGGGATGATCTTAGGGTAGTGGCAGGAATTATTTTTAGGGAAATTCAATGAGCTTGAAGAACATACAATGGCCTGGGACAAAATCTGTTTGGCCTGTGGGGTGGACCTGCTTTATAACAGGTCCGTCATAGTTCTGCTGTTGACAGACCTTTGTTTTCCCTTCTGTGATAGGAGCTCGGTTAAAGTAAACTCATGGAAGACAATTGTTTTCTTCTATGGTGGGTCCACACTTTAGGAAAGCAAGAGAACTACAGAGAGCAATTTCATCCTGTGCTTTGGGTGATGTGGAGGGCTGACAGTAAGGCGTTGTTGGGGGAGGTTAGAGAGACCTCGGGGCTGCTTCTTCAGCTCAGCATGTCAAAGTACTATGTTGGGGGGTACTAACTTCTCAGGCCACTAATAGATGTCCCAAAACATGTAAAGGCTCAAAGAAAGCTATATATAAATGGAGTAAATAACTTTATGAGTGAAGACTATGGGTAATTTAGGTTCCTTTTCCATTAAGTCTGAAATTAGTCAATAAAATTAATATTTAACATATTGCCACTGAACTCTGAAAAACTTGATGTCAATGGTTTTAAACCAATGAGTCTTTTTCATGCAGCATAAAAAATACTGCTGACAATTGGCAGTGCATTGAAATAATATCTAATTACTGCAGTAGGTAGGGGAAATAATAGGATCTATAATTGTGGCCTGAAAAACTGCAGTTTAAAGCATGCATGCTGCTATTAAGATTTACGATCATACTAATCAACTTGATGTCAGGGTTTATTTCATAATGAGAATTTTATGATTCAGGAAAACAACTATGATGGCTGGGAACAAGTTAAATGGATTTTTGTCTAAACTATTGTTCCAGAGAATGATGTGAGCATGTACTGCAGCATTTCCCAGGGAATTATTTCATTTCTTTTTCTCACAGCTCCCTGCATTGTACTGTGATTACTTTTATGGGCAATTCTTGATTTTTCTGGTTTGATTATTATTACGGGCAATTCTTAAGGGAAAGGGGCATGTAGAATACTGATAATTAAAATTAGTCAAATTATTTAAAGATTCATTGCTAGTTTTTATTTTACCTATACTGAACCATTGTCTCGATTGTATCCAGGATTTAATTTATAGAAGCAACTGAGGGAGGACGCAACGATGTTTTATTACTCACAGTTCCTGAGCAAGACAGACCCATCACGCAGGGCCACACAGGGAAGCAGCCAGCTCAGTCAGAGGCAGAAGGAAGGGAAAGCTGTGGTCCAGACTCCTCACGGTGGCTTCCTTGGGAAGGTGAGAGGGCAGGCCAATCCGAGCCAGTTCAGAATCAGATAGCTGGCCTTAGACTACAGGCATGGTGTGGTACCCAACCCTGGTATGATTTAGGGGAAAAATTGTCCTGGTGTCTGAGAGTTACATAAAGGAGGAGGCTGCAGACACAGGCTTTGGCCTGGCTGGTCTGCCTGTGAAGGCATGGTTGGTTTCAAGGGCCATTGACTTCCTTAGGAATTAGCTGCCCTGGGAGGGACAGGCTTACCCAGGTCAGCAAGGCCTCCAAGGTGTCCAAGGATCATAAAATATAGAAATGGAAAAACACCATTAATTTAACCATCCTTTAAGCTTTCTCTCCACTATTCTCAGTCTGTTCAGCTTCAACGGGAAAGACTGGTTAAAGGAGGGACCAAGCTGAAATGAGGGTAAACTGGGGTTTCGTTGGGTATCACACAAAAAGTCTGTCTTCACTTTTGACTAGGTTGTGAATATGTTTCTTATCAAATAAATAAAACATCAGGAAATGGAATATATGTGTAAGAGACCTCACATAGATGCATGCACACATGTGTATGCATGAATGTCTGTGTGTGTTACCATTTGTTAGTATTTAAACAAGTTCTGAGTTTACATTCAAGTCACCACTTAGGAATAAGTCTTTCGTTTGTTCAATCTTCCTTCTTTTAGAAATAGAATCAATCTCTCACTCACACACACACACAAAACCCAAGAATTTGGAAACTTAAATCTAAATAAGCCCTAGATTTAATACTTGAAAATAGGCATAAATTAGCTCTTTTGCTATGAACTAAATTGCTAAGAATCATAAAATTCTCATTATGAAATAAACCGTGACATCAAGTATTCTATTTGCGAGACTAAATTCAAATCTTAATACTTTGTTATCTATTTTTCTTTTCAAGATTTTTCTTTTTATTCCCTTCTTTCCCCCTCTTTCCCTCCCTTTCTTCTTTTGTTTTCTATCATCTTCCTTTAACAAACTTCTCTGCATTCAAATTATACATTAAGCTGGCTCAGTGTAATGTTAGTGATGCGAAAATGAGAGGGCATCGTCCAGCTCCTTAAACGAGTCTGGTGTGGTGGGGAAACGCTGAGCTACACAAACCACTCCAGGACCGTTCCCAGGAGCACGTAGGGAGGAGGGAACACAGCAAAGACGTTGAAGCTGTTGAAGGAGTCAAGGGTCTGATGGTCACAGAGGAAGCGGCAGGGCTCACACAGCTGTCTGCGCTGTGGGCTGAAGCAGCACCGACACCCAGAGTAAGGGCAACGGCACTCAAGTTTACTGAGGAAGAGAAAGCTGGGTCTACACCGCAGCGCAGGCTCGCTGGAAACAATGGGCCCCCTTGTTGCGGAAAAAAAGGGCCTTCGTTATGGTCGGAGAGTCTGTTTCATACTGTTTCATACTCGTGGTCCAGAGGTCAGCTAATGACTCGATAATTATCCTTAAAGTTCTGGGTCACCTTCAGCCCTGATGTGCCTGTGCCCTTGGACTGTCCCCTTTTGTGGTTGGCACGGTTGTGGTTGTTCGTTCTGATGGGTAGATTTGTAGGGCTGTTCCTCACCCTCTGGGGACAGGGTTGGGGGCGGCACCCAGATGGGGGCCTGGGGCCTCCCTCGGCCCCCCAGGAAGAGCCCCAGAGATCTTCGTCCCCCTGGCTGAAGGAGGCCGAGAGGAGCCAGCTTTTGAAAGGCAGTCACAGGGACAAAGCTACTGTGGGGACAGTGTCCAGTGTGGGGGGACCCTGAGCAGAGAACCCCACCATGCCCAGTCTGGGCTTCCCATCAAGGGAACCTTGAGGTAAAAAATCTGAACTGTGGTAAAGTGTTACACAGTGGAGGGAAACCAGATGGCTGCATCCCTGTGGTTCCCTGGACAGAGGTTCAGGGAGGCCCCGGTTCCCCATAAGCGGAGAAGGAGGGCCAGGCCCGGGTGCCTCGGAGATGAGTCCTCCCGGAGCAGTGCCCTGCGGGGGCCGCCACAACCCGCAGCGACCCCCCCTTGAAGCCGTCCTCCTCTCTCCTCTGTCCCCAACACAGACCCACCTCCTTTCCCTCCTCTGTCCCCAACACAGACCCACCTCCTCCCCCTCCTCTGTCCCCAACACAGACCCACCTCCTTCCCCTCCTCTGTCCCCAACACAGACCCACCTCCTCCCCCTCCTCTGTCCCCAACACTCCCACCTCCCCACTTCCTCTGTCCCCAACACAGACCCACCTCCTTCCCCTCCTCTGTCCCCAACACAGACCC
>CAUYON010052353.1:0-56632 GCA_963573935.1 Arctocebus calabarensis
GTGATACAGTACAAGCAAGACACTCAAGATAGGTATAATAGTACTACTCACACAAAAACTTAAATTTCACCTCAAAAAAAAATCACAAGACAAAAGAGAAAGCAATTTCACTGTTATAAGATATTTCATGCAAAGTATTAACTCTGCCCCCCCCAAAGCCCAACCTCCCAACAAGTAAAAAACTATCTTGGAATACTGCTATGCTAACATATTAACCACAGTATAATCATTCATAGGAAAACAGTAATTAAGCAATGAATTGAATTAAACAATGAAGTTCAAACTTTCCAAGTTTTATTTTTTATGTCTTTTTTTCTTTGTTCAACTAAAGATTTTCGTAGATATATGCTAAAATTTTAAGATGTAAAAATTCAAACTGCCAAAGCTAAAAAATCTAGTGAAAAGAGCAAGGAGAGGACCTATCTGTGAGTCCAAATTAAGAGATATATTTGTATCAAATTAAATATCTCTACTACAACTTATTTCCCAGTACCTGTTTTCTTCCCTATGCCTAAATGGCAGCAGAAATAGTCAACTCTGTACTTCTCCCCAATGCATGGTCAGTCTAGTAGAGCCTACTGCAGTATTTTTCAATATCATCTGGGACAAGCCTAGGGACTCAGAGCAGATGACAAGGTGTGAGCAACCCTATTCTCTTCACACAGAGGGATGTGCTTTTATTGTGGTACACACTTCATTCACTGGTCTTCCACAGTTTGCTAGGGTAAATTTCCTGCTCCAATTTTCTGTTCATCAAAACTTAATTTTAATAGACTCATTTTTATAGTAAATCGAGGAGAAATAACAGACAGTATTTAAGTTTGGGCATGAGACAAACCTGAATTTCAAATGGCTCTGTCTTTACTAGTTGTGTGATTAGTTGTGGGTAGCCTTGAGAAGTTTATTTAGTTTACTTAAAGTTAAATTCCCTCTACTGCAAAAAGATGGAGGTAGGGATGTATGATTTTTTTTTTTTTGAGACAGACTGTCACTATGTCACCCTTGGTAGAGTGCGGTGGTATCACAGCTCACAGCAGCCTCAAACTCTTGGGCTTGATTCTCTTGCCTCAGCCTCCCAAGTAGCTGGGACTACAGGCACCCACCACAAAACTTGGCTATTTTTTGGTTGCAGTTGTCATTGTTGTTTAGCAGGCCCAGGCCCGGTTCGAATCTGCCAACCTCGATATATGTGGCCATTGCCCTAACCACTGAGCTGTGAGCACCGAGTCAAATGGGCTGATATATTTAAGATAGTCTCTTCAAAAATAATAATAATTTGGTATTTTAAAGCTAGTTTTTGGTGCTATCTATAGAAAATCATTTTTCCTCTTTCTGTAATAAGATTCCTATAGCGTGATGGGCTATCTGATCTAAATGTTTTCATTTATAGATCACAAGGACTAAGTGACATTTTTCAGACTCACATAATTGCATTCTTGGAATAGAATTCACTTTTCCTGCTTCCTAGACCAACACTCATTCTTTGTACCTCTCTATTAATCAAAAAGTTGCAAACCAAAATATGGTTTTGCATTATGGGCATTTATGGCAGTAAAGTTAGGAGTTGTGGAAATAGATTGAGAGTAATAGCTCACCCACTACTATCCAACTATGTGACTATGGAAGTTATTTTACCTGTGCCCCAATGTCTTTGCCTGCAAATAAGGAATAAAAGACCAATAAAAAAGACCTCTAATCAAGACATTTACAAGCTCCAGAGTGAGACAGTGAACAGATATTATGAGGGGAGATCTGATGGTGGATGCCAGGCAACTAGGGAAGTGAATGTGTAAAGCAGAAGAACATCATTTGAAAAGCAAAGGCAGAAGATCCAAAAACTGAGGGCTGGAATGCTGTCTCCCCCATGTACTGCTTCTGGAACCTTGGGCAGGGGGCTCAAACTGTCTGTGCCTCAGTGTACTCATCTTTGAAATGGGAACCATATCGCTTCTTGGCCTTTAGGCTAAGATCAAGTGAAATGAGAACCATAAGAGTATCTACTCACTAGAACTCGTATAGAGAATAAATAAATCAAAGCACTTAGAACTGAGTCTTCCACTCAGCTATAAATAATCGCTGTTTTTAGTTGGATTTTACTTATTCATATGCCATCTTATTTGTTTAAAAAAGTTTTAAGGTAGTTTTCAAAACAACCTATAATATATCTCTGACTCAGACTTTTTTGTAAAACCCTGAAATTCTATAGCCTTCTGCTCACTAGACATTTCCATGTCTTGCATTATAGTTCAGATGCCCCAAATTGAACTTATTTGACATTTAAGAGATGTTTCTCTTCTACAGATTTCTCTATCTCAAAATTAATACTAACTCTATCCATCCAGGTAGCCAAGCTACTTTATGGGAACCTCTGTAGACATTCTCTTCCTCCTTACCCTCCCTTTCACATTGGGATTCTGCCACTTTTAACCTCCTATGTGTTACCTTCACTTCACCTGCCTCAGTATGCCTCCTGAAGACTGAGTCCTAGGAGGGCAGGAATCACAGCTCCTTCGTGTATACTGATGGAGCTCAACATCAACAGTGATCCAGCCAAGCTTCTGGCCATCAGTTTAATGGCTGAGACAGATATGTAACAAGTACTTGGAGGCATCTTTCATATAAGTGGAAGTCGTGATCAACACTATGGAGGAAGGAAGAAATATATAGAATGGAATGAGAATATATAAAAAGGGTGGGACCTTCATGTGAGAAATGTGAAGCACTGCTGGGCACCTCAGGGATTTAGTTGCAGAGTCTGGAACCAATTGAAGTTCTTCTGAGCCCTTGAATCAGAGACTTTTACCCAAGCCTTTTCTTTTTTTCTTTGATCTTATAAATTAAAAAACAAAACAAAATTTTATTTCTCAAAGTTACCTTCATCAAGTTCAAGGCACTTATTTTCATGTAATGTATTTAGTCCTAAAGAGTCCCTAAAGAGCTGAGAGTCTTAGGAATTTACCCATGTCAATGCAGTCTTTTTTACATTATTAACTGAAAACTTATATGGGGGCCCTTTAGAGATTTTTTAAAAAGTGGGACACAAAAGAACTCAAAAAGAGCTAAATCAGAACTGTAAGGTGGATACCTATTAATTTGTCATTGAAGCTCCTGCAAAATTCTCCTTGTTTGGTGAGAGGAATGTGTAAGAACATTGTGTGCTGGTGAAGGACTCTCTGGTGAAGCTTTTCTGGATGTTTTCCTGCTGAAGCTTGGTTAACATTCTCAAAATTCTCTCATAATAAGCAGAAATAATCATTCTTTGGTCCTCCAGAAAATCAATAAATAAAATGCCTCTGAGTAGCCCCCACCACTCCAAAAAACTATTGCCATCACCTTTGCTCTTGACTGGTTTGCTTGTGCAGTCAAGGCAGCCTTTTCTTATCCAGAGCAAAGCATGGAAACTTGGCCACAAGGGAAACCACTAGCAGGAGGTGTCTAGAAAATGCAGGTTCTCATCACTGCAGCAGCAGGCCCACTCAGTTGTGATCCTCCAAGGTAGAGAGTGAGTAAACATGGGTCCTAGCAACATTGTGTGTACAGGATCAATCAGTTGTTTTGGTTTTCCATTCTAAATATCTCTTGAATCCATTCATTTCTTTCCATTCTCATTACCTCTGATCTAATCCAAGGCAGCATTATTGCTCACCAAATACTGCCACAGCTGCCTCCTCACAGCCCAATAATGCTCTCTAGAGACCCCTAAAACTCTTCATGCTTTGTTTCCCAAGGAAAATTTGGCTATGCTTTCCCTAAATTCTGCAGTGGTTTAAGATAAAATCCCAAAGCCTCAATAATACTGACAGGGCCCATCTCTGGCATCTTGGCCTTAGCTCTTGCTCTTTCTACCTTTCCCCTCTTCTCCAGCCACAGAGGACTTTCTGCCTTTTGTCTACTCACTTTGGACCTTGACACATGCTATTCTACCTGGGAAGTTCTTGGACAAATTCCATTACTTTAGCTTTAATCTTCAAATCTCATCTTGCACACAAACCATTTCTTCACAAAGGCCTTCTTTGACAAATTCATGGCACCCTTACTCCCCCTCCTCCATCCCCCTCCATCACAAAAAAAATGACCTAAGGAGTTAATTTTGTTTGTTAAAAATGTAACTGTCCAAGGACCATCCATAGAGTACCTTGGGATAGATCTGGGTATTCTGCATTTTTATTAACCAATGTCCTCAGGGGCTTCTCATCAATTTGGTCTCAGATCACACTTTGAGAAGTCTTGAATTCACTTCTCTTGCTATATGGTGCCAAAGTACCTTTGTTATCTTCTCCATAGAAATCCACAAGTGCTTTTTAAATTACTTAAAGTCTATAGTCCCTGATTTTTTTTCTTTTTTGGACAATAAGACTTATGTTTTATTAATTAAGAAATGGGATCTTGCAACGTTCTCCAGGCTGGACTTATATACCTGGGCTCAAAGAATCTTTTTGTCTCAGCCTCCTAAGTAACTGGTACTATAATAACTGGTAACAGGAACAACCATGCCTGGTTCATATTTTTATTTTTAAAAAATTGTTATTTTTTATTTTTTGAGACAGAGTCTCACTTTGTCACCCTTGGTAGAGTGCCATGGCGTCACAACTCACAGCAAACTCAAACTCTTGGGCTTAAGCGAGTCTCTTGCCTTAGCCTCTCTACTAGCTGGGACTACAGGTGCCCACCACAACACCTGGCTATTTTTTTGTTGCAGTTGTCATTGTTGTTTAGCAGGCTCAGGCCAGACTTGAACCCACCAGCCTCAGTGTATGTGACTAGCTCCCTACTCACTAAACTATGGTCTCCAAGCTTTATTAAAATTTTTTTTTCAATATCTGAAATGTATTGAAACAATTCTTCCTTAAATTTCAAAATATTAAACAGATATAAATGTTTTGATTGTATAGATAGCTTTTATAACGCTTAAGTCATGGCTATGAGTGTTCCCTTCACCGAAATAGTGTTCACTCTACCTGTTATCCTTCCTCTTTTCCCCTCTTCCCCGCTACCCATTCTTGATTTCTAATGACTTTCCTTTCTGTGCTGATGTGTGCCCATCAATAAGTTCCAAACTTTTATACAGTACATGTTTTTATATTCAAGAACATAAAAACAAACACCTTGGTTAAGTATATGTTACTTAGGATACTGGTCTCCAGTTCCAGATTGTTGCAAAAAGTCATTAAATTATTCTTTTTTATGTTTGATTAGTACTACATGTTATATGTATATACCACATTTTGTTGATCCACTCATGAACTGATGAGCACTTAGGTTGATTTCCATATCCTTGGTTTTGGGAATTGTGCTGTGATAAACATTTAAGGACAGGTGTCCTGCTAATAAAAGAACTGCTTTTTCTTTGGGTAGATTGGACTTCTTGATCAAATGGTAAGGCTATATTTATGTCTTGGAGGAATCTTCATACTGTAATCCCACCAGAAGTATGTAAGTATTCCTTTCTCTCTGCAACCATGCCAGTGTCTACCATTTTTAAATTTTTTTTATTTTTACTTTTTAATAATAGCTATTCTGATGAGGTAAGGTAATATCTCACTGTCGTTTGAAATTGCAATTCTCTGATGATTAGTGACATTGAACATTTCTTGGCCATTTGTCTATTTTCTGTTGAAAACCTTTTGTTCATGTCTTTTGCCCATTTTTTAATGGGATTTTTTTTCTTAACTATTATTTTTAGATTATGGGTATCAGCCTTTAGATTTTCTGCTTATTCTGTTGTTGTTTTACTCTATAGAAGCTTTCTAAATTAATCAAGTTTCATTTATTTACTATGTCTGGGTTTTTAGTTATAAATTCTTTTCCTAGGCTGATATCTAGAAAATCTCTATCCTATGTTACATTCTAAAATTTATATGGTTTTATACCTTAAAGTTTTTATCCATGTTAGTTTTTGTATATGGGAATACACTGAGATTCTGTTTCATTCTTCTGCATGTGTCTATACAGTTTTTCCAGCACCATTTATTAAATAAGGCTTCTCTTTCCCATTATGTTTCATTGTCTGCTTTGTCAAAGATCAGTTCCTTATCGGTACTTCATTTTATGTCTAGATCCTCTGTCTGACACTATTTTTATTCCAAATGTCATGTTGTTTTTGGTTACTATAGCCTTTAGTATAATTGAAGTCTGATAGTATGATGCCTCCAGCTTTCTTTTTGCTTGAGATTGCTTTGGCTATTTGGACTCTTCTTTGGTTCTGAAGGAAATATAAAATTATTATTTCTAGATCTATGAAATAATATTTTTCTATTTTTATGGGAATTGGGTTAAATTTGTAAATCACTTTGGGCAATATGGATATTTTAACAATGTTGATTCTACCAATCCATGGCATGAAATTTTTTTCCATTTGTGTCATCTGTGATTTCTTTCATCAGTGTTTCATTCTTCTCATTGTAGGGATCTTTTATCTTCTTGGTTAAGTATCTTCCAAAATATTTAATTTTCTTTGTAGCTATTGTGAACGGTATTGAGTCTTTGATTTAGCTTTCTATTTGAATGTCATTAGTATGTAGAAATACAACCAAATTGTGTACCTCAATTTTGTAATCTGAGTCTTGTATAATGTTATTTGTCAATTTCAGGAGCCTTTAGCGGAGTCTCTGGGATTTTCTAGATATAAGGTCATATCCTCAGTGAGAAGCAATTGTTTGACCTCTCCCAATTTAGATACCCTTTATTTCTTTCTCTTGCCTGATTGCTTTGTCTAGGACTTCTAGTAGTATTTTGAATAGAAATGTTGGCAGTGGGCACCCTTACCTCATTTCAGTTCTTACAAGGAATGCTTTCATTTTTTTCTCTTTCAGTATCATGTTGGCTGTGTATTTGTCATATATGGTTTTCGTATATATTCCCTTCTGTGCTTAGATTGTTGAGTTCTTTCATCATGAAATTGTTCTAGATTTTAATGAAAGCTTTATCTCCACCTATCTAAATCAGGGATGTTCAACCTGCAGTCTGTAGGCCACATGCTGATTTGGTGAGGAATATTTTTGCTTGTCTGTGGTGTTGGATATTGCAAAAAGTATGTGTAGACCCCCACTTTTGGCTAGTCAGCTTTTTATCAGTGTTTGTGTATTTATTTATTTATTTATTTATTTGAGACAGGGTCTCACTCCTGAGCTCAAGCAATCCACCTGCCTCAGTCTCCCAAAGTGTGTGAGCCACCATGCTCAGCCTAGTGTTTGTATATTTAGTATGTTTGTGGAAGACAACTCAGATTCTTCCAGTGAGGAACAGAGAAAAACAAAGGATTGGACACCCCTGATTTAGATGGTCATATGTACTATTTGTATATGTTGAGCCATACTTGCATCCCTGGGATACAACCCACTTGATCATGTGCATTATCTTTTGATGTGTTGTTAAATTTGGTTTTCTAGGATTTTATTGAGGTTTTGCATCTGCTTTCAATGGATATTGGTCCATAGTTTTCTTTTTTGTTGTATCCTTTTCTAGTTTTGGTATCAGAGTAATACTAGTTTCATAAAATGAGTTGGGAGGATTCCCCCTTCTCAGTGTTATGGAATTTAGGAATTTAGTAGAATTTATGATTCTGGGAGCTCCTGTGTTATGTGCATATATAATTAGTATGGTTCTATCTTCTTGTTGAATTGCTCCCTTAACCTTTCTATAATGACTATGTTTGTCTTCTTTACCTTTATATATTTAAAGTAAATTTTATTTGATGTGAGAATTGCTACATTTGGTCTAGTTTCCATTTGCCTGGAATATGTATTTCCCATCTGTTTACCCTGAGTCAGTGTGGGTCCTTGTGGGTTAAATGTGCTTCTGAGAGACAGAAAATACATGGTGGGTTTTTTTTTTTTTAATCCACTCACTAATCTGTGTCTTTTGAGTGGAACATTCACAACATTTACATTGAGTCATTGTATTGATATGCGGGATATTGGCTGTTTATTATGTTGAGTAGTACCTTGTTGCTTTGGTTTTCTTCTTCTTGTGCTGTTGACTATACAAGCTTGGCACTTTAGCTTCGGGCTGACTTTATACTGGTGGTTGTCTATTGGGCTGATCCACATGTAACACAGTTCTGAGTATTTTCTATAGGGCAGGACTCAGCATGACAAATTCCCTCAGTATTTCCATGTCTGTAAAAGTCTACTTTCTCAATCATTTATGAAACCTAATTTTGTAGGATACACAATTCTAGGCTGGCAGATAGTCTATTTAAGAAGGTTGAAGATGGAGCCCCAATCCCTTCAGGCATGTAAGGTTTTCATGGAGAAGTCTGCAGTTAGCCTGATGGATTTTCTTTTGTTGGTTAGTTGTTAGTTTCTGCTTTCTGATTGTAGATTTTTCTCCTTTAACTTTGGCCAGGTTGATTACTCTGTGTCTTGGAGATGTCCTCTTTGCTATGAATATTTCTACAGTTCAATAACCATCTTATATCTGGATATCTGAATCTCAGGTGATATCTTAGAAGTTTTCCTCAATAATTCCCTCAAAAACATTTTCCATACTTTTTGCTCTTTATTCTTCTCCTTTGGGGATACCTATAATTTGTATACTAGTTTGTTTCACATAGTCCTATATTTCTTTGAATGATTATTCTGTCTTTTTTATCTTCCTACTTGAATGACTGGGTTTGTTGAGAGCCTTGTCTTCAAGCACTGAAATTCTTTATTCTACTTGGCTTAGCCTGTTGTTGAAGCCTTCTGCTGTATTTTGAAATTGCCTAAATTGCTTGTTTAAGTTATATTATAAATTTTTTTTATGTTACCTAGCTCTTTAATGACTTGTTCATTTTTTCATAAATTTTCTGAAATAAGTTTTGGCTTCTTTTTGTTGGTTTTCAACTTTCTCTTCTATTCCATTCATCTTATTTGCCATCCATATTCTCAGTGCCAATTCTGACATTTTGACAATTTCTTTTTGGTTGGGATCTACTACTATACTGCCATTGTGATCCCATGGGCAAAGTATGCTGTTTTGTTTTTTCATGTTGCCAGAGTTATTTTGCTGGTTTCTTCTCATCTGAATCCTATTCTTTTGACTCAGGACTTATAGGTGATCAGGAAACCTGTTCTCCTTTGGTAGGAACTCTCCTACTTAGTGGGAAGAGGGAGACATCCTTAGATGATGCCTTTGTGCTCTACTTTGAAATGTTGACCTAGCAGGAAAGAGGCATAAGCACTGAGAACCCATAGTGTACCTGTTCAGTTTTGTCCCTTTACCCTGCGACCATCACAGTTCAAGCCAGTAATGGATGATATTCATGAAGGGTGGTGGGGATAATAATTCCCCACATTATTGTTGGGACTCAGTTTGGGGGCTGGGTAAGACCTTCTCCATGGAGACTGGTGTGGTAGGGGATTCCTCAACCCAGGGTCTCTCTGTGGAGGTGACAGTGACAGTCTGATGAGGCTATCAAGAAAGTAGGGATGAATGTCTGGGCATTTGCTCAAACCATATCTGGGTAGAATGTTGGCTTGAGGCTGAGGGGATTCCCTGGTGGAGCACTGAATCTTTAGCCCAGTGACAGCAGGTGCCTCAGAGCCAGAGTAAGCTGAGTAGGATCAGACTATAGCATACGAACTCCAGAGGTTCATCAGCACAGGTGGTAGGTCAGCCCTACAGGCAAGTAGCTAATCTAGTGGTACTGAGACTATGGATGTCAAGCCTTAGGCTTCTCAGGTAGTATTTGTGGTGCCTCCACTGCTCAGATCTTGCACTTGGGGAGGGTGGGGAAGGCACTCAACACCCAGTCACAGCACATGATATGGGGGACTGTCTGCTTGGCCAACTCCCTCCCCAGCCTGATTGGAGCTATTTAAGGTCTGCTGATGCAAAGCCAAGCCCCACACATAACTGTCCCCTGTAACAGAGAGCTCAAAATGATATCAGTTGCATAAACCTCGGATTGGTACCCACCAAATCACTGCTGTGCCCATTCTCTGATGTAATGTCTCTGCAAAGACTCCAAGTAGCTCTGTAGTGGTGGTTGAGGGCACACACATACCTTGGGCCTCAGTGTCTCCTGAATGAACTTGGAGCCCCGGGCTTTCTCTTCTTGACCTTCCCCATGAGGATGCCTTCTCAAAGTTTTCTTCAGTCTTGCTGAACGAATCACCACATCACCTCTTCTTCACTCTATTGTCTTCCATCACTTCATTTTATAATGTTCTCTTCAAGAAAAGCCATCCATAGGTAAGTATCCAGCTGCAAGTTCAGATGCTGTCCTTCACAGTAATGCATACGAATGAGTTGCTTCTAGTCCACCATCTTCTCCAATCTTCCCTCTCTCACTGACAGATTTTCTAATGCAACTGAAATTCAGAATGAAACTCCATGCAGACAATCTGGTAAAGCCAGACGCTGGAGCCAAGAGTTGCCACAGCAGAAAGAGGCATTTTTATTGCAGGGTGCTGTGAAGAATGAGCAGGTAGCACTTTTTAAAAACTCCCCTGCCAATTTTCTGTGCTTTATTATGTATAGGGATTTTGTCTGTGTTGCTGGCATCTATAATCTTCATGTCCATAACAGCAGATGTTTAATAAATATTCCTTAAATTAATGATGATTCCTTCTGTAGAATACTTAATAATTTATGATGTTTCATCCTGATAAACCTGTCATAAGTAAATATCATAAGTGAAAAAAGCATTTTATACCCTCCAATAAATCTGTGGTAAAGGTGAACAATCCAAATTCAAACCATCCTATGTTAGGTCCCCAGGGACTGTCTGTACACATAAACCAGGTTGATAATAATGTATCCCACTGCATTTGGGCACCATGCTTGAAACCTTGGGCAACTTCTGACTTTTGGAGAATTGTTAATCTGCTTATTGAGGCTCATTTATTTCAGTTGCCTCCATGCAGGTCTCTTCCTTTTCCTCTTCCACATACTCCAGTGACACTTAAGCCTTAATTGCACAGCAAGGTTCCTGCCCCCTTCCAGGGGCTTTGCTGATGAGCTGTCAAAATAGAGAACCCTAGGGACAAAATGTTACCACCAGTGAAAAGACAAGAGGCTCCTGGTGAACCAAGCTCTTCATGGCAGCTCTGTGTTCTACAGGATCAGCTATCAGAGGCTAAGGGTAGATGATAAGGAAATTGAATCAGCATGCTGAAGGCTTCCACAGAAGTATTTAGTAAGAAAACGCTGAGAAAGATACATCAAAACTCAAACCTGCCTCAGGTTTCTAAGAGGCATCAATTTTCTCAGGTTATGCTGTCATCCCAGTGTGTTAGAAAGATCTAAGTTAAAATCCAAAGTGAACCAAGCTCTATGGCAGCGGTTAGTTAATGATGTTACAACCTCTGAAAAGCAAAAGTTCCTGAAGATTGTGATCCAGTAGAACGTGAGTTTTCCCATAAAATTCTATTTTTAACCAGCACCTCTCTAGGTGATTCTAATGCAAGTAGTCCTCAGCCCACACCTTGAGACACTTATATTTGGACTTGGGTAAGTCAGGTGCTCTCTCTGAGCCTCAATTTCCTCAAAAGCAAACCAGAGCTTTATTAGCTTTATCCAGCCTGTCCTACTTCATAGTGTTGTCTTGAGAAATTATGAATATTGTGACAGCTATAAGGTACTACATGGGTCATTAGAGTTATACAAAAATCAGGAAACATGAAATCTATGAAGATCAGCAACACTGATAAACTGAGCAAGTTGAAACTTGAATGGATGAATCAGAAAGGATGCTGTGTTCCCGAGATAATGGACCACAACTCAATGTGTCTCAAAACTCTTGTAATTACCCACGTGTAAACATAAATGTGGAGATTTCATTACTAGAATTGTTGATAGTAGTGTTAAGAATGATTTTCAGAAAACATATGAATTATCATAGATACCTTCTAAATATAATCATACAACCCAGAGAAATAGTTAACAATTAGACTTTAGTTACCTACTTAATTTATGATGTATCACTCAATGGCTGCAATGCAGTTGATTCTCAAAAACACTACTGAATAGAAAAAGAAAATGCCATCTCTTTGATAGCTGGGAAATAACTTATCATTCCCTCAAAAGCCTCCTAAGGTTTGTTTACTTTACCTCTCCCTTCACCATATCAGTTCTGAAGGTATCAAAGCATCAAGGACCTCGAGGAGCACTGTTACTGACTGAAGGCCCTTCTTCACTGAGCTACATTAGCCTCATTACCATGGCTGTGTTCTGGATTTGTTTTCTGGAAACACTTAGAACATAGAACCACCTATTTGGGACTAAGAAGAGTTTTCTTAAGAAGTGCCTCCTTGAAAATGCCTTGCTCTTTTAAGAAAGAGGAAATAGGATCTAAGGGAATTTCTGAGTATCAGACGTAACCTCCCTTCCCCAACAGTCATCCTTTTATGCTTACCTATACTCCGACATATGATAAGCCCACTGGCAGAGACAAAATTTCCCAACCCTGTGCCTTGTACTCAATAAAATGTTTAATACTAGGTAAGAGACAGAGAAAAAAACATAGGTGGGTGGATTTAGTCTGCAGGGGCAAAGCTGGGGACCTTCTGATTGCAGTAAGAGTGGCTACATTGCCATGGCAATTAGCAAGCTGATCACTGTGGCACCCTCAGCTCCCCAACTTGCCTATGGGGACAAAGGTAACTTGTCTCTGCCAAGGATTTTGATATAATGCAGAGGCTGCCTTCTTTACAAGGTGCCTGAAATTATGGTATGTTCTAGAGCTTTGTTATCTCTCACATTTCTTTGAAATCACAAAAAAAAAAAAAAATCAATTGAACTATAGGCAATTCTGTTGTAGGGAAAAATAATCTCTTGCTTTTAAAACCATACAGAATATCTTATGTTCATTTATTTGGTAATATTTATTGAATATAAAATTTACTTGACACATATTCTAGTCTCACATTCTCACAATCTAGAAAGTAAATAAGACAAGAACAAAAATCACTATAATTATTTTAAAAAGAGTATGCCCCAGGAAATGCTCTGTAAATGCTTTGCATTTATGATTCCAAGAATTCAGAATTACTGCAACAGCTGATGGCAGAATAGACTTTCAGAAGATGATTAAATCCTCTCTAAGCAAGACTAGTATGTGGGAATGAACTGTGTCCTTGGTAAATAAACCAAGCTGCTGCTCCAACACCTCTACCTCAAGGTGGCTTTGTGGCTTCCTATTTACTGGCATCTACATGTTGATAAATATTTTAATTCTGGAATATTGACAGTTGAGTGAAAAATAATATAAATCTTATAGTCACATTCAAATATTAAAAGTTTATTTTAGTAACAGAAGATGTCATAAATTTATGAGTGGTGGAAGGATGCGGGGAAAAGTTACTTTTGTTAGTAAGGGGAGTTTCTGAGAGATATTTTATGGAAGAAATGGCATTGAAATTAGCCTTTAAGGGTATCCATATATAACAATATAGAATTTTTCTATTGTGAGGAAAGGTATAAAAATTTGAAGATTAAAACAATAATGATAAACCATTACCTGTCCATTAGAATAATTAAAATGCAAAACAAAAATGGCAATGCCAAATGCTTAGAAGAATTTGAAACAGCAGGAACTCTTCTTCATTGCTAGTAGGAATGCATAATGGTACAGTCACTTTGGAAGACATTTTAGCATTTTCTTCCAAAGCTAAATAATAGTCACAATCCTGGGATTTTTCTACCTTGTGAGAAAATTTATGTCCAAACAAATGCCTGCATGTGGATGTTTAGGGCAGTTTTATTCATAATTGCCAATAAATGGAAAGAAGAAAGATGCCTGTTGATAGGTGAATAGATAAACAAGAACATCTGTACAGTAATGGATTATAATTAGTACTTTACAAGTATAAAGTTAAAAATGGTGGGTCCATACTGACATAAATAAATGATTGAATAAATGAAGAAAAAGGCAAATCTCCCCTTTAGAAGAATTCTGAATACCATATGCAGACACTCCCCCCTCCAAGAGTGGGAACATAACTCACTAATCCTTACATGTGGGCTGCACATAGTGAGGACCGTCCCATGAATACAGAAAGAAAAGGGTGAAAATACACAACTTCACAGTAGAGACCAACACTTCATGTTGATAGTATGTACTTTAGATATATAACTCAAGGGATACTTTACCTCTGTGGTCATCCTCTGCCAAATCCCATAGCCCCAGTGCAACAATGAGAAGCATACCAACCGAATTTCAATGGAGGAGCCTTCTACAAAACCTGACCCACACTCCTCTGAGAAACTGTCACAGTTAAGAGGAGCCTAAGGAGACGTGACATATAAAGGTAGTGTGGTATACTGGATGGGACCCTAAAAAATAAAACTACAATGTGATCCAGCAATCCCACTGCTAGATATATACCCCAAATTAAAGAACATCGGTATATCAAAGAGATGTCTGCAGTCCTGTGTGTATCATAGAACCATTCACAATAACCAAAATACAGAATTGACTGAAGTGTCCATCAATGGATGAGTGGATAAAGAAAATGTGGTATATACACAATAGGCTATTACTCAGCCATGAAAGAAGAATAAAATCCTGTGAATTGCAGCAACATGGGTTGAACTAGAGGTCATTATGTTAAGTCAGTCAGGTAGAGAAAAACAAATATCACATATTTTCACTTACATGTAGGAGCTAAGAAATGTGGATCTCATAAAGATCATTCAGAGTTATGATGGCTATCAGAAGCTAGAATTGGGGGATGGGAATGAAGAGAAGTTGGTTAAGGGTACAAAAATACACTCAGAAGGAATAAGTTCTAGTCTTCAATAGTACTATAGAGAAATTACTGTGTGTAATAATACTATCTTATTGTATATTTCAAAGTACCTAGAAGAATCATAATGTTCTTAATATAAAGAAAAGATAAATATTTGAGGTAACAGCTATCTCATTTACCCTGATTTGATTATTACGCATTGTGTACCTGTATCAAAATATTGCATCAATTCCCAAAATATGTACATTATGAGAATAAAAATATTTCAAAGAAAACAGTCATTGGAATACAGAGAATATTTGGAATTCAGAATTTTTAAAAGAAAAATGCCATTGGAATACAGAGAATCAGAATACAGTGTGAACTTTAAGAATGTATCAAGATAATATTGGTCCAGTAGCTGCAAGAAATGTATCATACTAACATAAGATGTTTAATAATAAGGAAACTATTTGTGGAGTATATGGGACCTCACTGTATTATCTTCTCTATTTTTCTGTTAAAAAGTGTTTAAAAAAACTGTAAAAAAGAGAACCCAAATTTTCTGGGATAGAGTATACAGTGAGTTTGACTGGAACAGAAACTGTGTGTAGTAGAGTGGTTATAAATCCGGTGGGGCCATAGCACAGAGGGATTAGGGGACAGAAAGAGGTTGGCTATACAAAAACCCATTCATAACCTACTTATTTGTCCATCTTCTCCCTAGTGGCAGAAAAAATAAAAAATTCCACATTCCTTGAGGAATGAGTAAGTTGTACATGTATAATGAAAAGTGTCATAAGAAAAGCCATCTGGGAAAGTTCTTTTTTTTTTCTGAAAAATGGGTTAAATGTCACTATACTTACCACTCTTACTTTCCATGCCTTGAATATTTATATGCTGCCTGGTTTTATAGCCACTGACTTAGGACCAGGAAGCTATAAGCCAGTGTGCTAAGGACAGCGTGAGTTGTTAGGGCTCAGAAAATGATATCCTGAGCTATTATGATGTTTTGACAGGCTGAACTGAATAAGCCTTAAGGACCCTCTGACCTCCCACACACACACATCAAAGTTTTCCCCAAGCATAGGATTCTCTGAAATCCACTTATCTGTCTCAAGTTTAGTCCTACCAAAGAAGAAAACAATATTTCTGGTCCCTTCCCTGAGTCTTCACTAACCAAGCCCATATTGAAGAAAGGAAAACGAATGTCTGTCAACAAACCTAAAACAGACTTTTGTCACAAACCAGTGTCCACTCTACAAGCCCAACAGACTTTGCCCCAGAGCACAGCATGCCCTCCAAGCCCTCTGATTTCTCCCTCGTAATCATTTATTGCCCTTCAGCAGAATTGCTCTTCTCTCCACTTCCCATAACCCAATCCCCTATTCTATAAGCTTCTCCACCCCACTGCAGGGGACTTCCTTCTGAAGATTTCCATGTATGTTTCTTTAGTAAATTTGTACCCCTTTCCTCCAATTAATCTGCCTGTTTTGTTTAATTGATTCTTGGGTGAACATTCATAGCACCCATAGAAAAAGATTCTGGTTTTGATACATCTTTAAGCACTTCTTGGGTCAAGACTGCTTTCTCTAAGCATCTTGTTGTATGTCTAATTGAGTGTCTTTAAACTACTCAGTATTTTCTTAGTTGAATTTGAAAATATGCCTAATGGAGTGACTTTGGAAGGCCAGGATGAACAGGACTTCTTTTGCTGGACAGTGGGATGCTCCTCTGGGCACTCTATTCATGCATTTATTCATTCACTGCAATTTCTGCCTTTTGTAATTGAGGCCTTTAGGTTTTGCAGTTCGACCAATGGATTATCAGTCTACTATGTTCCAGTCATGGCTCTAGGTTATATGGATACACCAGGGAACTAAGCAAAGTCTCCTCTCTCCTCAGACTTACATGATTTATAGAGACATAAATAAATCAACTGGGTGTTTTGAATGCTAAGGAGAGGAGGCAGGGTGGGAAGATGGTGGCAGTGTATTTATAGGCTGATCAGAAGAGTCCTCACTGGCAAGGTCACATTTGAAAATAAACCTAAGTAAAACGAAGGCAAATATCATGTGAATACTAGGGAAAACCATGTCAGGCTGGGAAGATAGCAAGGACAAAAGCTGTAAGGGGCTTGAATCATTATTATGTTTGAGGAACAGTAAAGGGGTAGCAGAGCCAGATAAGAGTGAGGAGAGAAGACGGGGGCAAGAAACCAAGACAGACAAAAATGGGGCCAGGCCTCACAAAGGGCCTATAAGCCATGGGGAGGGTATTTTTGTACTTTGAATGAGATACAAATCCATTCAAGGATTTTCAGGAAAGAACTATACTGATCTGATTAATGTTTTGACAAAAATGCCTAAAGAGAAGTGAGTTAGGATGACTGCAATGGCAATAGTTAGTCCAGGCAAAAGGGGAAATGATAATTTCAACAGGCGTTATATGGTGGAGATAGTAGGAAGAGCACGAATTCTAGAAAAATTGCTTCTGTGTATGTTTCTTCTTATAAACTAAATTGCAAGGTCAGAGCAAACAGGTAATGTATCTTAAACTTCCATCTTCCCTAGTCCTAGTATATCATCTGTGTTCACTACACACAGCTTGAATAAAGGAATGCAATCAGGGAAAAAAACTAGGAGGAAGAAAAAGTGAAGCTTTGTTTGGATGATGGTCAAGATACCAAATGAGGCACTATGTGGCCTTATTCTGCCTTTGAGCCCATCTGGCTAAGCATCCAGAACCAGCTCCTGCACTCTGATTCAGACTTAACTATATTTTCCAAACAGCTGTGTTTGCAAAGGGCAGGTACAATTTCCAAGGCTAAGTGAAAGCAGGTTGGAAAAATCTTGGCTGAGAAGTGTCAGCAGATAGAATTCCCCAGCACTTAGTGATTCACAGTTGCTTAAAAATGTGGCTCAGAAAACGTATGATCAATTTCCCTTAAGTGTGATTTGTGAGGGTTATTTGGGGGCAATCAACACGTTATTCTGCAAGGTTTCCTTTTCAGGCACAACTCCAATTTTGTTTGATGAGAGTTTTTCTGAAGGCCCTTGGAACATGATCTCTTATTATATGGATAATCAGCAGAACCTGCTCATCCCTTAATGCAAGCAACTGAAACCAAGAGCCATAACAACTGAGATAAAATCATAGCTTTACTATGGAGCACATTAACTGAGAAGAAACTGCATCCTGGGGTCATAAATAGTTATTAGGCAGTTAATGACAGCGATAGGCAAATCATTACATTTACATTTGATGAATAAGGATGAGGCCTTTGGCTTTCCAGTGCTCAGACAATTTACTCTAGTGTTTTAATATTCTGGGCAGTAGAATTTCCAAGATTAAAAAAACAAATCCTCCTACCTACCTTGAACACACACAGTGAGTGAATATAAATAAAGAATTTCGTAAACTTTGCTTGACTATTCCATTTTACATTAATACCTATCATCTTTATATTTCTAAAATGCATATATCTTATTGAAAGTAGAATTGAAACTAGAACCATGTATCCTAACCACTCAACTGTGTGACACTGAGCACATCATTTAATGTTTCCAAGCTTCAGTTTTCTTGCCTGTTACATAAAGTGAGTAGGTAAGCTCATGTCCAAGTTCTATAACAGATCATCCACACTATGCCTCCAATACTTTATTCTGAATGACAGCAACATATTAAAATTTAGCCACCTTAGTTTCTTCCTTGCATTATTTTTTTAAAACTAATTATTTCATGTATCATCCTATTTGTCTTAATGTTCCCTGCAATTAAGAGATTTAAAATACTTGTTATTTCTAGCAAGAACCCTTCTCTTCCAGTGGTAGACACAAATGAATCAATGATACTTCTCTTTTGGTTAATTTAACATCCAAGAACATGTACTTGGAGCTTGTTTTACCAGTTTAATTAAGGACTTATGCTTTAGTTAGAGCTATTCAGCCTAGGACATAATGTCTGCTCAGGCAGACCCCCAGATAAGGGTATACCTCATTTTATTGTACTTTGCATGTATTGCATTTTTTATAAATTGAAGGTTTGTAGCAATTCTGTATTGAACAACTGTACCAGTGCCATTTTTCAACAGCATGTGTCTTTTCTGTGTCTCCTTTTGTTAATTCTCACATTTAAAACTTCTACACTATGATTGCGTCTGGTGATGGTGATCTACTATCAATAATCTTGGATGATAACATCATGATTGTTTTGAGGCACCATAAATTGTGCCCATAGAAGATGGAAAATTTAATTGATAAATGTCTTGTACATTTTGACTACCACATTGTTTGGTCTCCCTCCACTCATCTCTATTCCTTAAAACACAACAATATTGACAATAGGCCAAATGATAACCATACAATGACCTGTAAGTGTTCAAAGGAATGGAAGAGTGGTACATCTCTCACTTTACATCAAAAGCTAGAAATGAGTAAGTTCAGTGGGGAAGGCATGTCAAATGCTGAAACAGGCTGAAAGCTATGCCTCTCACATGAAACAATTAGCCAAGTTGTGAATGCAAAGGAAAAGGTCTTGAAGGAAATGAAAAATGCCACTACAATGAACACACAGATGATACAAAAGTGAAACAGCCTTATTGCTAATATGGAGAAAGTTTGAATGATCTGGATAGGTTAAATCATCCACAATTTTCCATTAAGCTGAATCCTGACTCTCTTCAATTCGATATAGGCTGAGAGAGGTGAGAAAGCTATAGAAGAAAAGATTAGAGCACGGGTTCTCAACCTGTGGGTCACAACCCCTGTGGACTGTATTAAAGGGTTGTGGCCTTAAGAAGGTTGAGAACCACTGGGTTAGAGCTAGCAGAGATTTATGAGGCTTAAGGAAAGCATCTCTATAATATAAAGTAAAAGGTGAGACAGTGAGTGCTAATGGAGAAGCCACATCAAGTTACCCAGAAGATCTAGTTAAGATAGCTGATGAAGGTGGCTACACTAAACAACAGATTTTTCACTGAAAAAAAAAATAGCCTTCTATTGGAAGAAGATGTTGTCTAGGATTTTCATAGTTAGAAGAATTTAATGCTTAGCTTTGAAGCTTCCAAGGACAGGCTGACTTCTCTAGTCAAGACTTAATGTAGCTGGTGATTTTAAGTTGAGATCAATACTGATTTGCCATTCTGAAAATTCTAGGACCATCAAAAATGATACCGGTTGTGCTTTGGCCTATGCTCTAGAAATGGAACAAAGCCTTGAAAACAGCACATCTGTTTATAGCTTGGTTTAATCATTATTTTAAGCCCTCTGCTGAGACCTACTGCTCATAAGATTTCTTCCAAAATATTACTGCTCCTTGTCAATGCACTTAGTTACCAAAGAGCTCTGACAGATATATACGAAGAGATTAACATTGTTGTATGCCTGCTAACACAATCATTCTGCAGTCCATGAATCAAGCAGTAAGTTTGACTTTCAAGTCTTATTATTCACAAAATACATTTCTTAAGGCTGTACCTGCCATAGATTCTGAATCCTCTGATGAATTTGGGCAAAGTAAACTGAAACCCTTCTTGAAAAGATTCACCAGTCTAGGTGTCATTACAAATATAATGATTCATGGAAAGAGTTCAAAATAGCATCATTAAACAGGAGTTTTGAAAAAGTTGATTTCAACTCTCATGGATAACTTGAGGGGTTACAAGACCTCACAAACATGGGATGGTGAAAGTAACTGCAGACAGGGTGGAAAGAACAAGAGAACTAGAAGTGGAGCTTAATGATGTAAGTGATGTCTGCAATCTTGTGATAAAACTTGAACAGATAAGGAGTTGCTTCTTATTGATAAGCAAAGAAAGTGGTTTCTCGAGATGATATCTACTCTTGGTGACGATGCCATGAAACACTGTCATAATGGCAGCTAAAGACTTAGAATAGTCTATAAACAGAGTGAATAAAGCAGTGCCAGGGTTTAAGAGGATTAAACTCAATTTTGAAGGAAGTTCTACTATGGGTAAATTTCTATCAAACAGCATTGCATACTACAAAGAAATCTTTTGTGAAAAAAATGAGTTCATAAATGTGGTAAATGTCATTGTTATCTCCTTTTAAGAAATTGACACATCCATGCAAACCTTCAGAAACCACCACCTTCCATCAACAGCCTGCAATATTGAGGCAAGATCCTCTATAAGCAAAACCATTACTATTAATGGCTCATATTATCACTCCTCAGCAATAAAATATTACGGTATATTACATTAAGCTATGCTGTTGCATAATTAATAGACTATAGTATCATGCAAATACAACTTTTATATGCACCATGAAACCAAAAAATGTAGGTGACTCAGTTGATTACAATAGTATGGAAACAAAACCCACTATCCATGAGATACACATTATAGGAAATAAAACATAGGTGATCCTCATGTATCATATAAAGACAAGGATTCAGAAGTCTTATAGTTTAGAAAGAAATTATTTCTGACCACAATAGATTTGGGAATAGAAAGTTAAGCAGTATTTATTTATCAATAGTGGACTTGAAAATTCTCTTCACTCCACTAGTCATTAGCCCATATTTGACCTTATGTGCACAGGCTTTGTACTTAAATACTATAAGAGTTGTATGACTGAGAGACAAAGGTTTACATGTATATCAAAATTAATAGACATTTATTCAGGTTCATTTATCTTGCTTGCTATGTGCCTAGGCCCCACTACATTGTAAATGGCACAAGCTACATTACAGAGGAAGACAATGTGATTATTGCTTTCGAGTATTTTGAAGTTCAGTTGAGACTACAAGACTAAATAAAAAATTAAGAAACAGTGTAAGTATATAACCATACTTGTTGAGTTTTGAAAATAAATGCTATAGTGTTTTCTAAATGGATACAAGAGTAAGAAAGCTTTTCTTGGCATTGGGAAACCTTCAAGAAGCCATGCAACTTTGACAGAGAACAAGGAAGGCACCCAAAGACAGGAAGTCTCATCCTCAAGTTTATATTTGAACCCTCTTTAAAGAAATGTCTCATTACAAAAGAGTTCTGAATCATGACAGTCATTTTCCTAATTTACTTCCTGCTCTGCTTTCTGGAATAAAAAGAAACAAGATGAGCTGGATGCTTCCAGTTCTCATGACTTGCTCAGTTCATTCCACCAAAATTGTGAAGTGCCTTTTCCTTCCACATCCCAGTAACCCCCACCTCTCTCAAAATGCCAAAAGAGACATTCACCTTTCCTCTTAGCCTCTTCCAAAATTGTTTCTCTTTCTCCTCAGCCTTTTCCTGACTTATCCTACAACATTTTAGAACCCAAGGGGTTTCTCTAGCAATATCAGGGTTCAACTGTGCATCACACTCATCAAAGGGACACACAAAATACAATAATCTTTGTACTGTCACTTTCCTCCTAAGGTTATAACTGCCCCTCAGAGTTTGTGACAATATCACCTTGTTAAATGCTTGTTAAAGTGAGGGGAAATAAAGGATCAGAGGGTGTAAGAATAGTATTTTTTAAAGTAGAAAGATTGCTGTCTTATTAACATTTGTTTGCTGTTTAACTTAAGTGGAATTATAACCTTTTCATGGTCACCTTTTATCATCTCCCCAGCCTTGTAAGGAAGTATCCCTGCAAGGGCCACTGAAAGTGTGAGACCCACCTAAAGTTATATGATGTTTAAGGATAGAACTGAAAAATTACATGTGTGGATCATGCCAATTGCCCTGAGGTTAGGGAAGTTTTAGTGGCCTATGTGAAGACAGGTTAGCATCCTAGCATCCTGAAGACAGGGGACCTTAGACAAGTTGATGCAATTATTCTGAGCTCCACTGTGCCTATCAACAAGGTGTCTGTGAAGATAACACAGGAAAAGTGTTGTGCAGAGCCCCCGAACACAGTCCATGAAATGTTATCTGTTGCTGTCATTGATGATTGTGATCGGGTAGCATTGTGGAGGAAAATGCTAAAAAACTGACACTTTTCCCATTACTGCCTAAAACTGGACCAGTCATGATCTTTGTAAACTAAACTTTTTAAAAAAAAAAACCTGGAAAATGGAAATCAGAATAATACCTTCTTTTAGTCTTACCTTATAGATTTGTTTAGAAGCCCAGATGAAATCATGAACATGAAGGTGCCCCGAAATTGTACTCGCTTTGCCCTCACCCACAGATGCAGCTCAACCTGGGTACCCACAGCCTTGGCTGTTTATTCAGGAGCCTTCCTGCAAGGCTGCCATTGGCCCAGGGCCCTGGAACTTCTCTGTGAAATGACAGGTTAAAAGTGCCCTGGGACTTGCTTGTCCGACTGCATACAGTATTGTATTGGGAAGGTATAGAAATCTAATCAGATTCTTTGACACAAGAGATTGAGTAGCTCCAAATAGGATTTTCCTGAGCATATCTCTGGAACAGCCAATGACAGCAGTGAGAGGGGTGAGATTTAGTCAGCTTAGTGTCCAGAACAAGGGAGAGATGTCAGAGGTCAGGGGGACAGAGTGGACAACAGTCTATGGGAAGCCTTCCTAATAACTTCCTAATGACTGTTATAATTGCCCCTCAGAGTTATAAGGGATGGACCTTGTTGTGGCCAGCTGACTGCTTTTAGAATTTCCAGGGCTGTGTACCACCCTCTACAAAGGGGCCTCTCTGAGGAATGATCAACAATCCACCCTTTTAATAAGATGGAGAGAGATAGAATTTAAATTCTTTCCACAGAGTAGATCCAAGGGAGTCAAAATGTAATATACATTTCAGCAGGTAATTGAATTCATTCCGAAATGTGGCACTTCTTGCCACCTTAGTGAGCCCAGAAACCATTACCTGCTCCAAGAAGGTAGGCAGTTGGAGGATGTAAATTGCTTTTGTCAGTTGGCTGATTTGCAGCATCAACTGCTCCAGAGCGATAGCAGGTTTTCTTCCACACTAGTTTATGTGTGGAAATAAATTTCCTGAGCTTGACCTGAACTCCACGGATACTTTCAAATCAGTGACTTCTGTCATGTTGAAACTTACAGCACAGGAAAAAATACATTCCAAGTCTCAAACTTTCAGTTTCTAAAATTTCTGGTTTAAAGGATAGAGTTGTCTTCAAAGGCAGTGTCTTATCAGAGTGAGCTGGAGTGATGAGTCAGCTTATTTTATGACTAATCCACTTATAACACTGCAAGTGACTGTGCTTTTCTGAGTCTTGGTACATTGCTCTTTATTAAGTCATGTCACTAAAAATTTTAGGGATGACCATAGTGTGGGAAATAAAGTGAGAGAAAGTCACTTCTCTTCTCTGCCCCTGACTCCAACTAACTCTAATCCCCAATTATAATCAGAGCAGCTCAGCTTTTATTTGTTCATGGTATTGAGGCTCCTCACCAAGTTTTGTATTTAAAAAAAAAAAGGATTCTACTCCATGGGTATGGATGACAACTTTTTTTAATCAATTTTTTTTTTTTTGAGACAGTGTCTCAGGTTGTTGCCATTGGTAGAGTGCTATGGTGTCTCAGCTCACAGCAACCTCAAACTCTTGGGCTTAAGCAATTCTCTTGACTCAGCCTCCCGAGTAGCTGGGACTACAGGTGCCTGCCCCAACACTCGGCTACTTTTGTTGTTGTTGTTGCAGTTATCGTTGTTTTAGCTGGCCCAGGCTAGGTTCGAACCCACCAGCCTCAGTGTATGTGGCCAGCGCTCTACCCACTGAACTACAGGTGCTGCCCTTAATCATTTTTTTTTAAGTTTATTTCATATTAACATGAGGGTACAAACCATTAGGTTACATTGTTTGCCTTTGTTAGGTAAAGTTCCAGTTATAGTATCAACTAATTTTTAATTGACAAATAATAATTGTATATATTTATAGGGAATAACGTGATGTTTTGGTGTATATATACACTGTAGAAAGATGTGATCAATCTAAGTTTCTCTTTGTGTGTGTGTGTATAGGGTGGGATGGTGAGGATGTGAAAACTGTTAGAAATTTTGAAACATATGATGCATTATTAACCTTACTCACCATGCCATGCAATAGATCACTAAAACTTATTCCTCTAGTCTAACTTTGATGTGCATTTTCCCATCCTTCTTTCTCTACCATCAGATTCTGGTAACAACCTTTCTACTCTTTGCATCTACAAAATCAACTTCTTTTTAGATTCTACAAGTAAGTGAGATCATATAGCATTTATCTTTATGTAAATATAATTTTTTTTAGTAGCAGAGGCTACCTTTTAAATGGAATTTTGAATGGAAGCCCATATCTCTAGCACAAGAGGTAAGCCACTATGTTTTGAAGGAGGGTTACAGGAGTCTGAGTTCTGGCTACCGTCTGCTCTTTTCTGATTCCTACTGTAATCCAGCAGGTGTCTTTGCAGGAAACCTGGGGCTACCTGGAATGTGACTTTTAAGTGATTGGACTGCATGGTTTCCAGGGTCACTTCTAGGCATGATGCTCTGAGGCACTAAACTAGGAATAGCCAAGCATGATGCCTCGGAAACGTCTACATTAATTAAGATCATATGTAACCATGCCTGAGATATCACTTAACTCCAGAAAAATTAGCCCACATCACAAAGAGACAGTTTTGACTCTGTCTCAAAAGAGAAAGTTTCTAAATCTGCAGATGCTGGCACGGATGCTGGTGGGACTGTAAACTAATACAATCTTTATGGAAAGAAGTATGGAGAATTCTCAAAGATGTAAGAGTTGACCTTCCATTTAATCCCACAATGCCATTACTAGGTATCTACACGGAAGAACAAAAATCATTTTACCACAAGGGAATTTGCATCAAAATGTTTATTGTAGCTCAATTCATAATTGCCAAGACCTGGAAGCAACCCAAATGCCCATCAACCCATGAATGGATTACCAAAGTGTAACATATTTATACCGTGGAGCACTATTCAACTATAAGAAAAGACAAAGACTACATCCTTCGTGTTTACATGGGTGGAGTTGAAACACATTCTTCTTAATAAAGTATCTCAAGAATGGAAAAAAAAAATCCAATGTACTCAATACTAATATGAAACCAATACATAAACAATGACATGCCCACACAAATGATAAAACACAAATATAATCTAAGAAGTGAGAGGGGAGAGCGATTGATTGGTGGAATCTCACCTAAAATGCACAATGTGAGGATTCCTCATGCCTCCTAGATGAAGAGCTCAACTACAACTTAAATGTTACCTTAGAACTGAGAGCAAGGTAACCTAAAAATTTGTACCCTCATATTAATTTGAAATAATAACGTTTGCAGCAATTTTAAAAAATGACATGTAAGGTATGGCAGCTATGGAGGTAGGCCATTTGAATTACTATTTGTTTCTTTTCTTTTCTTTTTGAGACAGAGTCTCACTTTGTCACCCTGGGTAGAGTGCTGTGATGTCATAGCTCACAGCAACCTTCAAACCCTTGGGCTCAAGTGATTTTGTTGCCTTAGTCTCCCAAGCAGATGAGACTACAGGCACCTGCCACAATGCCCGGCTATTTTTTTTTTTAGAGATGGTGTCTCACTGTTGCTCAGGATGGACTTGAACTCATGAACTCAAACAGTCCACCTGCCTTGGCCTCCCAGAGTGCTGTACAGAAGTGAACCACGACACTGGCCCCGTGAATCACTCTTAAATAAGTTTCTGTTCAACACCAACAAGGGCAGTTAGTGATATCCTCCAGGCATGCATGCCATCAGGCTCTGCTTCATCTTTCCAGCTAAGGCCAGATTTCTTCCCAGCATTTCCAGCTAATGACTGAGCATGATGAGGCTATCAGAGTCTCGAGATTTCAGCCCAATGAAGGTCACTTCTTTTTTTCTATTGGCTCCCTGTTAGATTGATAGGTTGGTAAAGACTTATCAGATCTATCTAATGCTATTTGTTCTAGTTTTTATCATTCACATGTATTAACCCTACCACCTCAATAAACTTCTTGCATTACTAACTTTTCATATTTAAAAAGTTTTCCTACTATGAGAAAAACTCCCAGTATTGATTTATTAGAATAAGAATGTGACTCTCTTTCTATTGAAGGCAAATAAGAGAATGAGAAAGCTCTTGGCTTCTCCAGGTGATTGGCTAAAGATCTTATCTTGTCTTCCGTTAAATCATCAGTCTCACAAGTCTCTATCCAAGTACCTCTAGGTCTAAAGGTTTGAATTCAGCACTCAAGACCTTTCTTTCTCCAAATTCTTTCTATCCTAGGTACTTACATTTATTATTCCTTTACTATAGAATCAGTTGTCAGTAAACTGATTCCTGTCCCTTCTTCCTTTACTTTAACGTATACATTTATCCATCCACAAGTTGGCTTTATTACCTATGATAGGCAAAATGCCATATTAATCATGGGGATAGAGACTCCCTTAGATATTAACCTTGTCCTCAAGGAACTTTGTAATGTCATAGATGCCCACATATTACATTCTTCATTTGTTATAGTTGTAAATACCTATAGGAGAAGTTCAGATGATATATGACTAGTACTTAGAGGAGAAAATAAAAAAAATATATAATTCCAAGTTGCATTTCCAGTGGGGCTAAAGTATTAAGTCATCATTGGAAATCTGATAAATGAGCCAATATAATATGAAGTGCTGTGTGGATCAGTCATCTCCTACACTCTCTTCCCAAGGTAGCAGCCACAGGTTAAAGCACAGATCAGAGACCTGAAAAAAGGCTCATTAGAACCTTAATCAATGAAACGAAAGCAGACACATATGCCAAGAAGAGCATCACCACCATGCACAGGTTTTTAGTTGGGCAGGGTTATCCTCACAAACCATCAGCACAGTCTTCAGTCCACTGAGTTATTTCTGCAATCTGTCATATGATGTTTTTTTTCCAGATGGTAGTTAAAGATGGACACAATAAGAAATGGAGCTGGAGAAATGAATGAATTTTGAGAGTGAGTCATCTTAGAAGAGAAATGAAGGAAAATTTTAAAAGTAAAAAGGAATTTTCAATATTATACCTTCACCATAATTTCAAAAGCTTAGTGAATGAGTTGAAAAGCACATGGACTCATTAGCATGAGTTATTCCATATAAGCCAATCACAAATAAGCATAGCAGAAGACGCCATGTCTACAGTTTCTTCTGAGAGCCCCACATAGGAAGTGAGAAAGAGTGAAAAATGGAGGAAGGAGTGACTCCTAACTTCCTTTATCACTCTCAAAAAGAGGAATGAGATTCAAGTGAACCCCATATTACTCCAAGTATGAGCACTGTGAATCCTAACAGTCCTCTAGAGGCCATACATATATTAAAAGATAACAGAATGAATTGGTGAAAAGAACATAGAGCTATTTTCTGAAGAGGTGGTAGAGAGAGAAAGAGACATGTAGGGTGGATAAAAGAAGATAGATAAATTTAGACTGGCAAGTTTACATACCTGTCACTTTGCTTAAAAGCAGAATAGGCTAAATGAAATCAGAATTTCTTTCAGTGAAAAACAGCTATTTTACAAATATACCTGCCAGATTGAGAACTGAGCATTAAGGGATCTCTCAAATGCAAATCTTTTGCAGATAAAAAAACAAGTTAAAGCTTCCCTTACCATTACCTCTCTCTTCTCATGGATATAGGCTATGAACAAAGCTATGAACTCTTATTATTGAGGAGAAAATAGGATCATCAGTAATTTGACTCACATCCTCTCTGGGGAAATGGACTTTTCTGTCAAATGTGGCCTTCCTTCAGTGTGGGGGAGATGCCTAAGTTCTCTCCTGGAAAGCTATCTTGGAATTTGAAGTACAGAGGTAACTTCATAATTGTGTAGAACCAAGAGGCTGTCTATATTTTATGACCTGAGAGCAATCTGTACTTTGACTCTTTTACTCCCTGTCTTGGAAAACTCAGAATGAGACAATACTAGATGTCCAGAGTGAAGAGTAATGAAATCAAAATTCAAGGTGATCATTGAGCATATTTTATTCTAAAGCCAGAGTCCTATGAGCCAGTTGGCTTGCAGCATGTTTAGGTCCAATGCTGCTTCTCTTCCACTTGGCCACAAATAATCACTCTAATCTCACTCCCCAGTATCACCTTACAGCCAAAGAGGGAAGCATTAATTTCTGATTCATGCTTCATGCTTTCCTGTTTTTGTTCCCTGTTCCAAGCCTAAGACAATGTTTCCTGTTCGCAGAGCACTCATGATCTACTTCCATGGTGATTATACCCTAGTGATAAAGTCTTTCATAGTTTTCCTCATCAGGATTTCTCATCTTCATTTCTGATCTGACATTTAACTTTTGACATATAGCTGACATGTACATATCATAAGCTTTACCCTTTTAAAATGTACAAGGCAGGGGCTGTTAGAATATTCCCAAGGTTGTGCAATCAACATCACTAATTTTGTAGTACTGTCATTACCCCCCAAAGAAATCTCTTACCATTAACAGTCACTCTCCATTTCACCTATTCCTCAGTCTGTGGGAGCCATTAATCTAATTTTTGTCCCTATGGATTTGCTTGATCAGTAGATTTAATAAAGATCAAATCATAAAATGAGTAGCCTTTTGTGTCTGGTTTCATTCACAAAGGATAATGCCTTAAAGATTCATCCATGTCAAAAAAAAAAAAAATTCATCCATGTCATGTATAAACTAGTACTTTATCCTTTTATATGGCTAATTTTCTATGGTATCAATAACTATTTTGTTTAACCATTTATTAGTTGATGGGCATTGATCTCTTTCCACTTCTTCACCATTATGAATCACACTGCTGTGAACATGGATGTATAAGGTTTTGTGTGGACATTTGTTTTCATGTCTCTAAGATAGATATCTAGGAGTAAAATATCTGGGTCATTCTAGTAACGCTCTATTTAGACCATTGAGGAATTGCCAAACTACTCTCCAAACTGGCAACACCAGTTTACATTTTGGAAAAACAATGTATGAGCTTTCCAATTTTTCCACATCCTCTCCAACACCTGTTGTCTTTTTAAAAAAATTTATCTAATGTGTATGAAGTGCTATCATATTGTGGCTTTGATTTGCATTTCTCTAATGAATGATTAGGAGGAGCGTCTATTCATGGCTTATTGGCCATTTGTATATCTTCTTCAGAAAAATATGTCTTTGAAAAAAATTGAGTCATTAAAAGCTATAAATTTTTAAGTATTGCTTTAATTGCATCCTATAAATGATGGTATGTTATTTTGTTTACATTCATCTCGAAGTAATCTCTTCTAATTTCCCCTTCTAATGTCTTCCTTGACTCATTTACTACATGGGAATATATTAACTTACACATACTTATGAATTTTCCAAATTTCCTTCTGTTACTGATTCCATTGTAGTTGGAGACACACCTTTTATGATTTTAATCATTTCAAATTTATTGAAACTTACTATGTGTCTTAACACAAGATCTATACTGGAAAATATTCCAGGGGCAGTTGAGAAGAATATTTACTCTTCTCTTGTTGAGGGAAGTGTTTGATAGAGACTACAGCTATCTGACTTAGATTGCTACTGAAGTCTTCTGTCTCTTTGTTGTTACTATCTAGTTCTACCCATAGCTTAAATTAATAAATTGAAATATTAAAGTCTTAAACTATTTTTGTTGCATTTTCTTAGTTCCTTTGATTCTGTATGTTTTTGTTTCATGTATTTTGTGGGCTGTTAGGTGACTATATATTTGTAATTGTCATATATTCTTGACAAATTGATACTCTTCATTAAAAAATATTGTTCTTTATCTATAGTAACTGGCTGTCTTAAAACCTATCTTGTGTGACAGCCCAAAAGTACGGGACTATAGCCACTCCAGCTCTCTTTTGGCTGCCATTTGCATGGTGTTCATTTTTACATACTTTTATTTGTAAATTTTTTGTATATTTGATCAAAGTATGTGCCTTGTCAACATGTAGTGGCATCATGGTTTCTTTTAACCTATTTTGATAGCATGTGTTTCTTAATCTACGAACATAATACATTTATACTCAATGGCTTATTGATAAGATAGGATTAAAAAATAAGGTTTTTACATTATCTGACATTTTAATATTTATTTTCTACATGTATTATGTATTTCATATTCCCCTTCTTTGTATTAAATGGATATTTTCTTGCGTACAATTTTAACCTCCTTGTTTCTTTTACTATATATTTGAGTTCCGTTCTGAGGGGTTACCTTGGAGATTACCTTGGAGTTATCTCAATCTGATAACTTAGTTTATATTAACCAAATTTAATTTCAATGGTATACAAAACATTGCTCCTATATAGCTTCATTTTGTCCCCCTCCTTTGTGCTGCTATTGTTGTACAAATAAATTAATATATCATATGTTCTTATGCAATTTTCTTTTTTTGAGACAGAGGTTCACTTTGTCACCCTTGGTAGAGTGCTGTGGCGTCATAGCTCATAGCAACCTCAAACTCTTGGGCTCAAGTGATTCTCTTGCTTCAGACTTCCAAGTAGCTGGGACTATAGGCACAAGCTGAAATGCAAGGTCTTACTCTTAATCAGGCTGGTCTCTAACTCATGAGTTCAGGCAATCCACCTGCCTCAGCCTCCCAGAGTGTTAGTATTATAGGCATGAGCCACTGTGGCCAGCCCCTGAAATTTTCTTTTAAATTAGAATAAAAATAGTACAACAAAAAGTATACACTGTCCTTTATGTTACTTTTACCAGTTGTCTTCATTCATGTGAGTTAGAGTTACTTTCTAGTGTTTGTTTACTTCACCCTGAAGAACTCTTTAGTGCTTTTTATAGGACAGATTAAATTAGTGTTGAATTCTATTTTTGTTCATCTGAGAGTGTCCACATTTCTTTTTTTTTTTGGAAGGATGGTCGGGTTAGATGTAGGATTTCTGGAGTCACCATCCTCTGTCTTCTGGTCTCCATGATGTCTGATATCTCCATGATATCATAATGGTAACCCACTGCTATGCTTATTGAGTGCCCCCCTTACAGGATTCATTTCTTTTCCTTGGGCGCTTTTGATTTTCTTTTTGGCTTTCAACAGTCCAATCATTACATGTCTGAGCATTTATCTCTGAATGTAACTCATTCAGAATTCTTTGAACTTCTCAGACATGTTTTAGCCTCTTTTTTCAATTTTTTGTTCTCTCTGTCCTTTTATAATTTCCATTATGTATAAGGTAGTATATTTGAAGGATCCCACAGGTCTCTAAGGAATTATTTTTATTTTCTTCATTCCTTTCTGTTTCTCAAACAAGATAATTGTAACTGACCTATCTTCAGATTCACTGATTCTATTCTTGCTTATTCAAATATGCTATGGAGCCCACCTAGAGATTTTTAAAAAGTGTTTTAGTTATTATACTTTTCCATTGTTATTTGTGTATATGTGAATATGGGAGTATATACATATAGGTATTCTTTATTGAGCAAAACATTCTTATACTTTATTTCTTCAGACATGCTTTTGTTTACTTTATTGAACATAAGAAGTAGCTTTAAAATATTTGTCAAGTAAGTCCAATGACTGGATTTCTTCAGGTACTTTTGTTGAATACCTTGTATTCTATATATTGGCCATAGTTTTTGAATTGAATGTGTTATACTTCTTTTTGTTGCTGAAAACTGAAAATTTAAAATAATATAGCAACTCTAGAAATCAGATTCTCCCCTTTACCCAGAGTTTGTTATTGTTTCTTAGTGACTTTTCTGAGGTAATTCTTTGTTGTATGGTTACGGAAATCACTGCTTAGTTAGATTAGTTGTCAGATAGGAATGGATAGAGATTCCTTTAAGGCCTGCAAACAATCAGTCTGCCAGCCATCAGTAAGGAGCTTTGCATAAATATTGGGGTACATCTTCAATACTCTGCCAGGTAGTCAACAACCCTGACTTAGCCTCTACCTCCTGTGGCTACAGACCCTTGACATCAGCTAGAGGTCAGAGAGCCTTCTAAGGTGTGTTTGCAGAGTGTTTTCACAGCCCGGTGTGCATGTATATAACCTTCTTGAGTCTCTGAAATATGTCAGAGCTTTTCAAATCCCCCTTAGGATCTCTCACTCCTAAGATTTCCTTCAGCTTTGTATGAGCCTGTCATTTGCCCTGTTATCCACTGCCTCAGATACTGAACTCCATGTTAGGTTAAAATAAACCAAGCCTACTAGTGATGACTTCTAGGAAACCACCAAATAGGTCAAGGAAAGACACTTCTTTGATAATGGAACATTGAAGGAACTCTACCCTATTCAGCTTCTTCCAGTGGTCACCAGGGTTCTGGTCTTTACTGATTATAGGCTATTGGTTTTCAGGCTATGGCGGTGCTGGGGAGAGAAGGGCATGCAAATGTGAAGTTAAAATGCCATGATGCCTACAGATCATATCTACATTTGGACATTCTTCTTAAATAATCATTCTTAGGGTTTCTATAGTCTTTATTTAATTTCCATAGTTCTGAAAAAAGTTGATTCTGACAATTTATTCCAGCATTCTTATTGTGTATACAGAGGAGAGAATATTTAGACATCCTTACTCTGTCATTTTTGTTAATGTCCTTAGTCTTTAAGTTTTACAGTACCAGTGAAACTAGGTAGCCACACAATGATGACACAAAATAGAATGACTTTACATCACTGTGAGCTCAACAGAATGTTGGAATCTAGTTAGTAAATGAATGAGCTGGAGAGATGGGATATGGTGGTTTGTGAGTGAAATGTTTGAAAATGAGATTATAGAGGGATTTGGGTTATTCCTAATGATAAGGTAAGGAATAGGTTGGAGAAAAAGACTGGAGATGAAAAGGGTTGGTAATTCATGGGCCAGTGTGTTGAAAAATCCCCTGTGGTGAATTTTGACTTCATTAGCAATTATTCCAGAAGAATGGTTAAATGGGAAAAGACAGTGAACAAAAATCTTTGAGGAATGAAGGGTAGTAAAGCAGATGCCTGTTGACAGTGATGTTAAGGTGGTAGTGATGTGTATTTGAACTCAATATGAGATTCAAGTGGGATTTTAGATAGACAAAGAAGAGTCTAGAAGTAGTAAACAAGGAGGATACTTTCCCTACTTCAGGGCCCTGGTAAAAGAGATATGGGGGAGAGAAGGCCTATAGTGAGAGGGCTTCAGGAGCCACTGTGGGCTCTAAGAAGATCCAGGAATAAGGTGATGACTGTATGGAAATCTGTGAAGGGATCTCACAGGGTGCACTGAGATGGTTGCAGGATGTGAGGAAAGAGGCTGAGGCTTTCAGGCTGAGGTCAAGCATCAATGATGTACAGAGTCATGTGGGGTAATGGTAGCCAGAAGATGATGGATTTCCAAGGAGTCCCGGGGTTCTCATGGTGAGTTACCATAGGTAATGCACATGGGACATGAGGAAAAGGGAAAGTTATAGGGAAAAGAAGAGATTTAGGCTCAGACTTTACTCTTACTGAAGGCATGAGTAGGTCTAGCCTGAGATAGCTCCTAGTACCTCAGTCTTAGCCTGTAATTACAGAGGCCCCTAGGTTTCCTTTGCCCATCATTTCTTTTTACTGTAACTGGGTTTGGCAGAAGTCCTACTGAAACTCTCCACTGGCTACCACACAGCTAGGAGCTTTCCTTTCTCTTAACTAGTATTACACTCAGTGTATTTTTGTGATTCTTCAACTAAATATCAAACTTGTAGTGCAGAGAGCAGACTTAACAAATTTTGTACGCATTTGAACCTCACCTTCTATTTCAGGAGGTGTCTACCTTATCTTTTGCTGTAACATATATAACACGGGTTGTTCCAATGTGTGACAGTTCTCTGTGAATACACCCAGATCTGAATGAAACCATGAAAATGGGTATAAACATTAAATATATAACCATATCTTGTCAGTGCTATAATAATCACAACTATTAATTATATACCATGCTAAGAATGGTTGTAATGTAGATGCTATTAAGTGTAATTCTCAACTCCTAGTTGTAACTCTGACTTTTCCCTCCCTTCTTAGAAAGCACATCAAAGGAAGAATGGCATAATTTAAGTGATAACTTTCCATTCACTCAATCATTTTCAAATTTCAGTACTGTACTAGGAGAGGAAAAATTATTTAAAACCTATCTTACTATTATTTAAGAACTACTGTACTTAAAAAGCTTAGAGGGTATACCTGAGTATCTATAGATTGGTTACACTTATAACCCTTCCTCAAGACACATTCATGACCTTCTTCCTAGATCTTGTTAGAGCCCATGGATTCTCCTGAAGCCCTCTCACTGTAGGTCTTCTCTCTCCTATATCTCTTTTACCAGGGCCCTGAAGTAGAAAAAGTATCCTCCTTGCTGTCTGTTGCTACTTCTAGACTCTTCTTTGTCTATCTAAAATCCCACTTGAATCTCATATTGAGTGTTACTGAAAACCACCTTCTTCTTGTTTTCAGTAAAACAAATTCTTTAGGCAGTGGATTAAATATTTACCTTTATACATTAGGAATCTCCACTGAAAGAATTTTGCATCTGTTACAATAGATATGGAAGTCATCAAGTTTGTATTATGGCTTCATAATTTAATCGCTTCATGATATTGGGAAAATTAATTTCTCTGTCCTCAGTTTCCACATCTTTAAATACATGTAAAGTGATTATAACAGTCCTAGCACTTGGCAAATGTTCAATGAATGTTAATTGCTGTTATAAAATTATCATATTCATGGGTCATTTTGTTATATAGATTTAGTCTCCCTATAATGTCACTAAAATGCATTTCATAGGGTATAGCATACATTTTAAACTGCTTTTATTTTTCTACTTATATCCTTTATTTATTTTTTTTGTTTGGGATTCATTGAGGGCACAAAGAATTAGGTTACACTGATTGCAATTATTAGGTAAATTCCTTCTTATAATTGTGTCCTGCCCCTAAGAAGTGTGACACCATGACCCTCCCATCCCTCCTTCCCCTCCACATCTCTCATTCCCCTCCCCACTTTGTAACGGCTCATTTACTACCTTCATGTTAGAATTGAGTACATTGGATTCTTGAGCAATATAATATCCCATAACACCATAATAGCTGGGAACTTTAACACTCCTCTTACAGAGATAGATAGATACACTACACTGCTTTATTTAAAAATGGAAGTGTTTTCAGAGTCTTCCATAGTGTCACTTTGAATTCTCTTGATAATTAGGAAGGGTTTTATCTTTATAGTACCATTTATATGGTGCTAATTTTAGCCTTCTGGCAGGGACTTATCTACATGCTTGTATACTCTGACTTACTGAATCTTTACAATGACCCTCTCAGGTAAGATCATTATTACCATTTGGCTAATGAGAAAAAAAAAATGAGGTATGGAAAATTTTATAAACTTATTCAAAGTGCCAGGAGTGGAATACATACCCAAGTCATCTGGCTTCAGGAGTAGACATATAATCCCTACATCATCTCATAAGTAAATGTAAACATTATAACTTATGAGGTTGCAGCAATAGCTTCTGATACTAATGCAGGGTCACACTTCAACCCATTCTAAAGATGATGCTATGACTGTGATGTCATTTCCACCACTGTCTAGGTAATGACTATGAAGACTTATTCATTCACTTGCTTATTCCTTGTTCAACAAATGGTTACTTAGCAATGTTTCCAGTTCTGTTCTAAGTTTCAGGATATAGCAGTGGAGGAAATAGGTGAAACTGCTTTCACAGAATTTATATCTTAGTAAGGGAAACAGAAGGCAAACAAAACATATAAATAAATTACACAGTATGTCAAAGGACAGTAAGTGGTGTAGCACAATAATGCAGGCAAGCATATGCATATGGGACAGGACAATTAAAATATAATAGAGAAAGCATCACCAAGAAAGAGCCATTTGAACAAAGACCTAAAAGAGAAAATGAAAGCAAACCATATGGGTATTTGGAGAAAGAGTGGTCCAAGCAGAGAGAAAAGAAGGGACCCAGAAAGGAGGATATAATGTCTACATCAGAGTGAATTATAGGTAAGGTCAGACATTTGGAGGAGGGATGGGATATATGATGCAGAGTTTACAGACTATTGAAAGGACTCTCTATTTCCTGAGATTGATGGAGAACATTACAGACCATTACATTTTAAACTGCTTTCATTTTTCTACTTATATCATTTTTATTGTTTGGGATTCATTGAGGGCACAAAGAATTAGGCTACACTGATTGCAATTGTTAGGTAAATTCCTTCTTATAATTGTGTCCTGCCCCTAAGCAGTGTTTAGACAAAGGAATGACATGATCTGATTAGATCTGACTAATGATTTAAAGTATCATTACTGCTTATGTATTGAGATTAAAATGTAGGAGGATAGTGGTTCAGGAGACAGTCATCTAGGTGGCAATCAAAGTAATCCAGGTAGAATATGATGTTGACACGGATAAAGGTGGTATCAACTGAGGGTAAGTAGCAGTCACAGTCTAGATATACAGTGAAGGGCAGCGCCTATGCTCAGTGAGTAGGGCGCTAGCCCCATATACCAAGGGTGGTGGGTTCGAACCCGGCCCTGGCCAAAATGCAACAAAAAAAAATAGCTGGGCATTGTGGTGGGCACCTGTAGTCCAAGCTACTTGGGAGGCTGTGGCAAGAGAATTGCCTAAGCCTAAGAGCTGGAGGTTGCTGTAAGCTGTGATGCCATTGTACTCTACTGAAGATGACAAAGTGAAACTCTGTCTCTAAAAAAAAAAGACATACAGTGAAGGTGGAGCCAGTGTTTCAAGAAATATTAGATGTGAGGTATGAAATAAAAAGAGGACTCAAATGACTTTATGGTTGGAGTTGTCAATAACTAAGATATGGATAATTATAGATGGGAGGTCACCAGACCAGTTAGAGTTGGCTATTAGCCATCCAAATGAAGATATTAAATAAGAAGATGGTGATATCAGGGAGGGTTTCATAGTGATGATAGACATTAGGGGGTCATTGGCACAAGGGAGTGAATGTGAAAAAAGAAGTCCTAGAAATAGCCTGTGAATTACTTAGGTCATTAAATATGAAATGTCTGATTTCAAATCAGAAGTTTAGTTTACTATACATTAAATAAGAAGCACAACAATTAATCAAAATATACTCCTAACCTGTGGACATAATTTTGCCATCTTAGTGGTAGCCCGTTTATGCCAGTAGCAAAAAAGCCTGGAGAGCAAGTGGTGATGAAATTGTTAAAGGTATATTCCACAGCCTGTTGAGAATTGAATATTTTTTCTTGCAAGAAGTTGTCCAAAGCCTGGAAAAAGCAGTAGTCTGTTGGTCCAAGGTCTGGTGGATACAGAGAGTATGACAGGAGTTTCCAAGTCCAGCTTCTGAAGTTTGAACAGCATTGCCTATAAAACATGAGCCCCAGCATTGTCTTGCAAGAGCACTGACCTGTCTCTATTACCAATCTCAGCCACTTAATCACAAGCTTCCTTATTGTGTCATCCAATTGGTTGCAGTAGATATCAGCTGTAATGGATTAACTGGATTTCACGAAGCCATCTTGGATAATACTAGTACTGAAACACCAACAGATACTGTTAGCTTTTCTTGATGAATCTTCAGTTTTGGACTGTGTTTTGGCACTTCATCTTTATCCACCAATTGTGTTGAACTCTTGCAATTCAAAAAGAATGTTTTTTTTATCACACTTAACAATATGGTGTACAAATGGTCTGCCTTTGTGTTGTGATAGCAAAGAAAGGCAAGCTTTGAGATGGGTTCTGCATGAATTAAGCACATATCATCAGAGAAATCATCTATCTAGCTTATTTACTTTGCCAATTTGTTTAAAATGGTCCAAATTGTTGAAATAGTAATGTCAGCTCTTGCTGCAAATTCATAGGTAGATTGACACAGCTTATGCTTCCACTACAGCTTTCAGCTCATTATTCACCTTGGTTTCAGGTCCCCTGTGCGACTCATTTTCAAAATTAAAATGAGTCTGCACCACAACAAAACTTCTCATGCCATGTGTTCATTAGCCACATCTTTCCCAAACACTTGGTTGACATATCAAACTGTATGCGCTGAATACATTCCATGATGGAACTACTATTCAGAAATAACATTGAGTTTTAATTTAACCATGTTTTCACAAAAATTGCTCCAAAAATTTTTTGAAAGATAATCACAAGCCAAAATGTGCATTTGAAAGACCGAGGGTGTACCTTCACAATAAAAATAAACCAAGAAGTGTCAAAGTGAAATGTTGGAGATGTCATTTGTCACACTTGGTACTTAAGGAAATCGGGTATTTCATAATTAATAGCCTTAATACTTCTCAGTGAATGTTTCAGGGACAAGAAGAAAAACAAGCAAGGGATAAGGTGAAGGTATGAACAGTGAGGAAGGAAGAAACCCAAGACTGTGTGTGTTTCTCAGCCAAAAGTAGAGTGTTTCAAGAAAGAGGGAGCGATCGGTGCCATACGCTGCAATGTGCCAGTGCTTGTTAGAGGAAAAGTGTTTGAAATGGGATAAAAGCCGTAGTGAAGTGGGATCAGGAGAGATTTAGAAGAGAGAAATTGGAGACAGTAAGAATAAATAAGCCCCTGAAGTGGTTTTGCTATGAAGGAGGGGTGGGCAGAGAAATAAGGAGGTAATGGGGTGGCAAGAATGAGGTCAACTGAGGTTCTTTAGGATGGGAGAAGATATAGCCTTTCTGTGTGCTGCTGGGAAAGATCTAATATAACAGATAGATGTAATATAATACATCTAACATAATCAGTGTCTCACAAAGGAGGGAAGAGAACTGCTGGAACAGTATCCTTATTAGGCAAGATAGGACTGGTCTAACACACTGGTGAAAGTGTTGGTTTTCCATAGCTGGACAGATGTCTCATGTTAGGAAAGGGGAGCCTGGCTCTGGGGAAGACTGCCTGGGCTCAAATCTAATCCCAGACTCCCTCCCTGCATACCTTTGGGTATGTTATATAATCTCTCTTAACCTCTGTGGTGCCAGAAAAATACTTAGCATGGAACCTACAATGTGGTAAAGGAATAAATTAGCTCTTGTCATTCTATGGGAAAATAAAGCCTAAGGATTTTGCTAAGGACAGAAGAGAAACTTTCAGCACACCTCCTGCATTCATTGTCTACAGAGTGTTTTCCAAAATTTGAGTTAATCCTTCCTCTGCCATATTTTCCAACAGCACACAAGGATTTGTGTATTTTGCACACACTTTGCCTCGTACATGACATGGACTGCTCAGGAAGGTAATTATCCCAGCAAACTAAGCTGCGTGAAAAGATAAACTGCTTAGTGGATTAAAATTGCATATTTTATATAACCCAATGGCACAAACATTCTCGTTCCGCTTGCTGCGTGTCTCATAAATCTCTCCAGGACGTCTCCTGCTGCTGCTTTTAGAACTTTTCCATCATCTTTTTTTTTTTTCCCATTAGGGTGAAACAGACTCAGAAGACAGCTCCTCTGGCACCCTTGTTCCCTATCTCTAGGAGATAAGCTATGATGACACCCACCTCTCACAGAGACACAGAGGTTGTGACAATTTAATAGGCTGGAAAAATAATTGAGACAGAAAATGAACAATTCTTCCCCTCCCTCTAGGGAATAGGATAGAGTTTCATTAAGGACTCGGTGTTTAGCAGAAGTTGGCTGTTATTAGAAGAGCTTTCTACTGGCAACCTTTATATACTAGTGTTAATAAAAAAGCCAAGCAACTTAATGCCATTGGCCACTGGAGTGGCCTCTGTAGCTGAGCTGTGACGATTACATTGCAGCCTCTGTGCTGGCCCTGGCAGCTTTGCAGTGGGCATGGGAGAATCATTGGGGGAGCAATGTTGACCAGATTATCCATATGGTTGTTAGACAAAATAGGGTTAAGTGACGCAGGAGAAACTACAGTTAGAAAGGAAGAAAGGATATAGTTTTTAGGTCAGGAACAATAGATATCAAGTATGTCCCCAGAGATCTCCTTTAAGACACTATGCCTTCCTCAGTTCCAGATTTTCATCTTCTTGAAGGTTAGGAATGGGGAATGGACAAGAGCATTGCTTAAATGTTCCTGTTAGTTCTAGGATTCAACAGTCTGTAGCTCTGAGAGTTCTGCCAACCCTGGACCCAACTTGCCATATCTATGCCCCACCCTGACCCCAGGGGATTATAATCTAATGCAGTGGGAACATAAGGAGGGTAAGTATCATTAACCCATTTTACAGATGTAGGGAAAAGGTCTATGAAAGGAATAAATTTCCCAAGGTCTTTAGAAAGCGGTTGTAAAAGCCAGAACAAGGTGGAGAATCTTAACGTTATTATTGTTGGCAACTGGCATTGGGGGTTGTTTGTTACTTCAGTGTAACCAAGCAAAAGTGGATTGATACTATAACTAAGAGTCAGTTATAGAAAAGTTGTGACAATGGATGGAAAAGGAGTGTGGCTAAAAAGGGAGGTAAAAGGGTATGATGTGTTGGAGACCCCAAAGGCTGAAGTTTCCTGACCACAGAAGAGAACATCCCTAGAGGAAATGGAATAATGAGGCCAGATCACATAAAGCCTTTAAGAATTTTAGATTTAATCCTACATACATTAGAAAGCCAAGGTTAACTTCTAGGACACAACTAGTCCCAGAAGTGATGTTGCTCACCTCTAGCTCACTCCACCACCATCTTTATGTACCTCAGGGACAGCTTGGGGAGTCTCCCTTATTTTTAAGGACAACAGGGGAATCAGCTTAGGCCTGGTCCTCCTAGGAATTGCTGTCTCTCCAGCTAATCCATTTTTAATACATCAGTCTGAAGTGTAGCCCTCCCTCCATCCCCATGTTTCATCTCTGTCAGCATTCTGAATGTCTTCAGTTGGCATGGTTAACTCCCAGACATTCATCTTACCTTTGTAACAACTGGCTATATTCAGACATAATTTAGAGTCCTGGACCTAGACATGAGGCACTGTCTAAAACAAGTATTTTATCCATGGGCCCAGTGGGAATAATGCTCATGACAGTTTAATACCGCTGCAGTATTACAGCAATTTATTTTCAGATACCCGCACCAATGTCTTCTCTTCCCACATCCCTAAATGCCACAGTGAGATATGTTTATATGATCCCTGAGAAAGTCTCATGGTCCAGGAGAAAGTAAAAAAGACAATTAACCATTGCTGAATCATCTACAAGTTTTAGTAGCTGTCAGTTCAACATAAATCAATAAATGTACATACATTTCAAAATATAAATTGACTTAGAGCTTCCCTGTCTTCTCACAGCCCACAGCACATATTCAAAGCAACTTGTTCATGAATTTTAGATCCTTTATCTCTCCTTACAAAGTCTCTCTCTCTCTGTTCATGTATCTCATTTGGATTTGAAAGTATATTTCTAACTCTTCATGTGCCAACACTTAGCACTTATATTAACAAAAGGAGCATTGGACGTCCTTTCCATGTAACTGCCCCATAAGAACATCAAATTCAGAATGCCTCTATGTGGTTTTGAGTATAATAACTGATCATCTCCCTATTGCCATCAAGTTCTGAAATGGAGAGAAAACACAGAATGAAGATGAGACCCAAAATATTAGCATATTCCTGGTAAAATCACATGAGAGAAAGTGTCCTGGGGCTGTTTCCAAATTGGGATTTATAACCCCCTAGCACATCCAAAATTATATTTAACTACCTACTCACATGCCAAGTTGTACAAACATTGCAGGCTGCTTCAACAGCTCTAATGTGCTTGGGTTAACGTCAGACCTGAGCCTGCCACAGGTGGAGTTTCATGCTGACAACAGTCATGTGTGTGTGGAGGGACAGGTATTATGGGCAGATCTGAACAAATCAAAAACACAAGTTTAAGTATTTGCTGTTTTTTTTTCTTGTATCTCAATAAGAGATAAGACAATTTTCTTTTTGAAGAGGGAAAATACTGGAGGGAGGGGGAGAACTTTCATGTACATCACTAACTTTCTATTTTAAAAGCTGGCAGCAGTGCAGGGAAATGGCTCTTCTATAGCCCACTGGTGAACTGAACCTCCCCTAGACCGGTCCCAATTCACATATGTCTCCTCTTGGTGGATATCACCACTCAGACATCAGTGCTAGAAAGCTGAAAGTTCAGCTCCACCTTCTCTTCTCCCTTGGTCTACACATCAATGAATAACTGGGTCTTGGGGATTTTTACCCCTGAAATTTTCTTGATGTCCCTCTCTTATAACTCCACTGCTGCAAAATCACTTCCTGTTTCAGCCCTTCCCATCCGGCTGAATCAGTTATTCTGGCATAAGAGTTTTTAGAGTATGAGCCATTCATCAAATTACACAGATTCAGAGGTTGGTTAGATCAGCTAATAGCCAGGTAACCTGACCCTAGGACTATTATTTAACCTCTCAGTGTCAGTTACCTTATCTGTAAATGGAAATAATAGTTTGTATTATGTAAGATTGCAGTGAGGATTAAATGAGATAATGCCAATAAAATCTTTTAAATAGTATCAGGAATATACTAAAATCTCCAAAATGTTAGGTGTTATTATCAGTACTAATAATGACTATTTTTAAAATTACACAGCAAGTTTTGGTGAAATGCCTATAGTATAATTCAAATTTTATAAACTAAATGTTTATGTGCACATTTTGATATGGCTTGATTAATAATAAAAGCAGAAAAATACTGAATTTTTAATGCTAGTTATCCAAGAGGCACAGCTAGAACATGATAGGGAATTTTACCTACTTTTCTTTATGCATTAATGTCCTGTTTAATTTGTTACAATGAAGACATATTTTTTGGCAATTAAAGTCTCTGAAGGAACTGCCTAGCATCCATTTATTTTGTTATTTTGTGGTTTTAGAGTTGTCAGATTGTGAGATTTGGGAATACTAATCCCCTGCTAAAAATCTTTGCCTCCACAATGAAGTCTTAGTAGGTTTATACAAAGTCCTTCCTAATTCAGCCTCTCACCCTCCTCTTCCCCACCACCCACTGCTTCCACTTCAAATCTTCAGCCATGCTGTTTTTCCTCTGCTCATGCAAGAGACCACTCTCTATAACTTTTCATTATCCTCAATGGCACGATGACATATCATTCCCCTGGGAATAAACGTTCCTCTCTAATTATAGCTGTGGTGTACTCTCTTGTCCCAACACTGTTTTCCTCTATTCCTAACTCCCATGTGTGTTCTAATTGATAACCTTGCATCACATACTCCATGGCTTGGGTACTGCCTGGAATCAGATTTTAAACCTGTGTAGAGCCTTCCTTTCTTTGCTATTCACAAGACCCTTCCCACTCAGCCTCGCGTTCCTATGTGGAGTGTTGTAGGTTAAGGCTGTTACACATCTTAATGCTGGTCACAATCACCACCTGGATAAGTCTGAGATAGCCCATGAATTTAAGCTTCCCAAATATTGCCAAGCCATACACAATCAAGGACCAAATACAAAAAGACTCATCTTAGAAGTGAGATTCCACTGTTTTTTATTCTTGGAATTTTCTCAAACTTTTTGTTCTGCTTTTATTTTAGGCTATTCATTAAGAAGGTCGATAAAAATCATAAGTTAAAAGTAAAACAAAATTAAGCAACTCATTCTCCAAACCATAGTAGTTTTTTTTCCATGTGCCAAAGAGATACAATTGATTTTAAACAGATCAGTTTTCCAGTAAAATCTAGGCTTCCTTGCATTATTAATGCATACATTTTGTTTATCTTAAGTGTGCCCAATTATTCCCTTCTTGAAATACTGTTAAATTAATACTGGTATGGTTTGGAAAAAACCCAATTCTATGTGGCACTTTACAATGATCATGTTCCCTAGAACACTGTAAAGGGAAGTTAGGGCAAGTGGGTTCAGCATCATCCACTGGGAGGATGCACAGAATACCAGACTATGATTGACAACTTCGAGTCCCAGTCTGTATGTGCCCAGTGGGCTTGCATGTATCTCACAATCCCTATACTGCAATGCCAACTTTAATTTACCAGATTGTTGTGATCATCTTTCCAACCAATGGGTCCATTGAGACACTGGAAACTGAATAAACATAATAATAACAAATGATGGAAGCAAAAGGTGAAATTTTAAGATAGAGATAGCTATTTCTTATTGAAAATTTCTAGGATCAAAAGGTTAGCCAGCTGAGATAATTGCAAATTAAGATTGGATAGTCCAGGCAAAAAGCTAAGCCAGTACCCCAATGTTATGTGTTGGGCCATTGGGCAGATTAAACGTCACCAAATTATTCAATAATTAACATTCAGACCTTTCTAGAAGAGAATCTAGTTTGCCACATTAAGCTACAACCTAGTAATTCTACAATTCTTTCTGGCATAGACTCCTCTTAGAGAAAGTTTCTTGACTCACTCTTCTACTTCCTCTTTAGCAATCTCCCCAAGATTCACTTAGTATCGACCGACATAAGCATGTTTTTCTTTGCTAAAGACACAACTTGATTAGTTTTTTCTCAGTATCATTAGTTAAAATTTGAGAATATTTAGGTAATAATATTTTCTCCTAATAGAGTGTAATGCAAATATTAAATATCTACCAAGAAGACTAATTTGAGAGGCAGTAAAGTTAGACTGCGTGTGTTCACAGGCTGGCTCTGACTCACACCAACTATGTCACCTTGGGCATGGCCGTTAACCTTCTAACTTTCAAATCCTTTCTCCATAAAAGGAGGACAATAATCGAGGCTATATTAAATGAGTTCATATACATAAAAGTCAACATTTACTGAATCTTAAATAAGTATTCCTAGAATGAGCCCAATAATACCTCGTAGGAATATTGGACTATAGAAATCAAGCTCTTGTCACATTTAGCTTCTTTCAGGGCAGTAGCTAGCTTTATCTTCATTTTCCTCCTAAACAGATCCTGCTAGGCTGGAAGTCATGCTATCTGATAATTCAACCTATTTCAATCTGTAAAAATGTAACTTATTACAAAATAATGGAAGAATAATAGCAACTACTAATTACTGAACTTTTACTATGTGCTAGGAAATGTTCCATAAAGTTAGTACTAAGAGTGGCAGAGGTAGCAGCAAAGTCTGGCTACCGCGTCTAACTCCAGAGTAAGGCAATGCATGTTTTCCTTTGCACTGTTTCCATTCCTGCCTTGTGAATCCTTCTACTCATGTGCTGTTTCCAACCTCCTCTCCCCTCCTCAATATCATTACTTTGCCAATTTTATGCATTCTTCCATTCATCATCTTTTTTTTTTCTCTTTCCTGGATCTTTCCCATCAGATTATAATTATGACATTATTCTTTTCCTTTTTACAAAGCAAAATAACAACAAAAGTCACTTTAACCTGCTTTCCTCTTCCATGGCCTCCCCATTTGTCCACTCTCATTAACAGTATAATTCCTGAAAGGGCCTTCTATGATACTCTTTCCAAAGCGTCTCCTCCAACTAGGTTTTCACCTAGAACTTGTAACAAAACTTTTCAAGATCACTATTTCTCTACACACTCTGCTAACCCCAGTGATTCACTCCCCTTCCTCACTCTACTTCACTTATCAGTACCATTTGATACAAGGAATCAGATCCTTCTTAGTACTCTTTTTTACTTGGTTTCCAGGACACCACCCCCTCCTAGTTTTGCTTCTGTCTCTTCTAACTTAACTCCCTGTGCTACTTCTTCTTCTTCCCCCCAAACTTTATTTTTTATTAGTTATTTATTTTTGCAGTTTTTGGCTGGGGCCGAGTTTGAACCCACCACCTCCGGTATATGGGGCTGGCCCCCTACTCCTTGAGCCACAGGTGCCACCCCCCCCCCAAACTTTAATGGCAATAAACCAAGTCTCAATCACTGGTCCTCTCTTCTTCATCTATACTCATTTCCTGATGATATAGTCTTTTTCTAGTATATAAATACCACCTACATGTTGATGACTACCAAATGTTATCTTCCCTGTATAGAACCTCTCCCCTTTTACATAACAGCCAACTCATAAAATGTTGGCATAGCACCTGATATCATTTCTTTTTCTTTCAGAATACTTACAATTTTTCCTGTGCCCCTCACATTAATGGCCTCCAGGGTAAATCTCCTATGAAAATTGCCATGGTTTTTCATATGGAAATTTTACAGGGTTTTCAATATTGTCTGTAAACCATTAATAAAGCAAGACATTAAAGAAATAGTATCCTTGTAGAAAGACAGAGAGATCACGTGATTTCAGCTAAGAAAAAGGGATTTGATCATGTACAGTGCAAATCCAAATGTCTATATGCCCAGTTTCAAGCCAAAAATATTTTTTACCTCTTTTATATAATTGCTTTTTTATGTTTATTATGGATGTTAAAGGAGGGAAATAATTTTTTCAGAACAACCAATCCTTACTGCCCACAACAAATTTCCTATTTCCTATTAGCACTGAAACATTTCTGTCATCCTTGCATTAGGAGTTCACATTGTTGATTCCGACTTAATGAGGTGAAGGCTATGTTGATTAGTAAGATGTAAGCACTCCAATTTGTACAAATAATCAACACATTGAATCCTTTATAATGGCATAAATGTATTCCTAATCTATGTACAAATGACTTAATAAAAAGAAAAGTTCACATTGCTTTAATCACTATTTTATTTATTTAATAGTCATTACTCATAACTTTCCTCTCCATCAGAAAAAGATATGGTAACCTCGATCTAAAATTCTGGTTTATAAAATTAGAATAGCCTCAGTTTGCTTAGGTATAAAATGGAAAAATATTTGTTTTTCAAGGGGGTTTTGAAAGACTTACTTAAAAAATATGGTTATTTGGCTAGGAAGATTGGAGAGATGTTGGTCAAAGTTAGCAACTTCCAGAGAAGCAAAACATTGTGACCCCTCAAGTAAATATTTTTTCTTTTTTTTTTTTATCCACACCATCCAGAAGTACATTGTGCCTAGTCATTTGCCTTCATTTTCTCTTGTTTCATTCTCAGGAAGAAACTGGTTACCACTCTCTGCAAAATAACCTTAGTCTAATAAGTTACGTCTTCAGCATCCTGCAAAGGTTAAAATAACTATAGCCATTTTCTTGACATTCATTCTTTGACGTTATAGTTTCAAGGTACGTAAGCTTCCAGGAGAAAAAAGGAAAGAAATGTATTGGAGGATCCCTGGGAATTTTATCTTCAGCATTTTAGGTGCAATATAGTTCTTAATTTAATTTCTTTTTTTGTTGTTGTTGGTTGTTGTTTTTGGCCAGGGCTGGGTTTGAACCTGATACCTCAGGCATATGGGGCTAGCGCCCTACTCCTTTGCACAGGCGCCACCACCTTTGGGGGTGGAGGTTTAGTAAGTTTTCAGAAGGAAACAGAGCCATCTCTTGGATTGTAGAAGATTTTAGTTCATCTACATATGAACTCTTTTAAGTGAAGAGGTTGCCTTCTGAAAATATTCTTGATGTAGATTGAAGTTGTATTTTTAGCTTTTCTAGGCATAGCTACAATGCTACAAATATTATTTCACATTGTTGGACTAGTTTATGATTCCTTGTGCAAAATAGGGTTTCATATATGTATGAATTTATAAATATATATGTTCACATGATATGATTTTGTATAATACTTCACTTTAATAATACCATAGGAGATATTTATTTTTAAATGAAAAATTAAAATTGTATGTGTTTTTTGGTATGTGACATATGATATTTGGATATACGCATTACCATACATGCTTTCTTATGTGTGTGTTATGAGAACAGTTAAAATCTACTCTTTTAGCAATTTTTCAGCATGTATTCTTATTAAATGTAGTCATCATGATATAAAACAGATCTCTTGAATTTATTACTCCCGTCTAACCAAAATTTTATATTCTTTCATCAACCTCACTATTGTAAATCTTCAGACGTCAACTTTATGCTCATTTTACATAACAGCTAAGGGAATTCAAGTACTTTACCCAAAAGAATAGAATCTAAACTATTTTCATAGTGCAGAAATAGTCTCTATCAAGATGAGCAAATATTTTCTTAGTAGAGGAAAAGAATAACAAATTCAAATTATTTCCAGTCAAACTCACTGAAAGATACCAATAATGTCTAGGAAATAGACGACCAAGGCAATGTGATGTGGCAGGAGCTTATGCAGAGTGAAGATTAGAACAATTAGACGTGTAACTGAGATTATGAGATCAGAAAGTGTAGAATTCAGGTTATAAACTCATGGTATTTTTCTGGGCACTGTTTTTTAAGGAGGACACTGCATCACCAAGTGAGTGTTTTGAGAGGAAAATTGCCAAAAGGAGGAAAGATCTTAAAGCCATTTTCCACAGAGTATAGTTGAACAACCACAGGTTATTTAACTGAAAAGAAAAGATTCTGAGCTCTGTGATATCCTCTTTGAATCAAATGAGGAGCCTACCTTGCTAAGGAGAGATTTGTGATGTGCCTTCTGACAAGAACTACATTTCTGGAAATTGGACGGAGTCAGAAATGTCTTTCTAACGTTGACATTAAATAGAGCTGTTCAAGCTATCCAAATTTAGATGAAAATAGCCTTGAGAGGTAGTAAGTCACCTGCTGTCTGAGATACATATGCAGAAACAGAAATGGGGTTAGTGTGGGGAAAAAGTCAAGCACTGGGTTTGAATAGAGTTACTCTTAAAGCTGTCCTGAGTCAGCATATTCAAGGATCTTTGACATCCTTGTTCTGGGATTTTTAAGATAAATTTGTAATGACACAGCCTTTAAAAATTATCTAGCTTCTCCAAAGGTTGAAAAAGAAAACTTAGTCTATAGTCCAACAGGGCATGGATATACATACTGCCCTCATCTTTAGATCAACAACTTCATTGCTATTCTTATTCACTGTTCCACTATCCTCCTCACAGGAAATAAGCTTTCAAGGGCTACAACTAACTTTTATAAGATTTTTCCTGACTAGGTTTCAAGCAAATTTAATACACATTCAGCACTTGAAGTATGCTAACCAGTAATAAATATTTCATAAATGTTAACATTTCTAATATTTAAAACTTAAATAATCTAACCTCCATTCTCAGGGTTATAAAATTGGGGCTTCGAGAAGTAAAATATCTTGCCAAATATTTCACTGAATATTGCCAAATGTCTCACAGTTAGTAAAGTGACAGTTATACCTCTATCTTAGATCTGAGTGATTAGAACTGCCTAACTAAGGGTAGAAACAAGGGGTCACTCAAGCTGGGATCACCTTACTGCCAGGTGATCACTATCACACCATGACAGGAGGCACACAACAACATCTATGTTAACTTACAAACTCAAGAAGCAGGACTAAAGCAAAGTAACACTAGCAGATGCCTTGAAAAATAATCGTCTCAGGAGGAATGGCTAGAAACAGGTGGTCTCATTGCCTTAGAATCTGCCTTAAAAGGAAGTGTTGGTATGATCAAAATTTCCTTTGGAAGCACACGTCTACCCACATCTCTGCCTTGCTTTCTGAAGTTTAAGAAGGGTTTGCAGGATAGGGTTTGTGAGTTTAAAGGAGCTGCTATGAATCAGAAGAATCTCCCAGGACCTTCCCTGGGTAGGTCAGCCTATTAAAATCACTTCTTGACTGGAATCTATTGGCTTTATTCACAATGGGAACAATGACCTTGGCCACATTTATCCAGAAAACTATCACCCACTCCCGGAAGTCATGTCTGTGCACTTATTTGTTAACTAATTGATTTAATATATTCCTTTGCTACAAGAAGAGGTCACACTCTGACATACCATTATCTGGGTCATTTCTTACTCTTATTACACCAACTTACTTCTTTCCTTGTTATTATTCTGTTGAAAATTGACTTCAATCCTAATACTCCCTCCTCCCCTTCTCAGCTGTTCTTTCACAGTGCTGGCTTACATTTTCTTTAGTATTCCTTATAAATTTACAATTCAATCACATCCCTTCTTTCCTTTGAAATTTTGCAAGATCTGTGTTTGTAGACTCCTGTCTCACTGCAAGCTAGGGAAAACATTTTGCTTTTCAGAAGAAGTTTAAATAAGCTAAAGGTTTAAGTAAGAAGAAATTATGATTTACCTTAAAAAAGGAGAGAATAACATCAATTATAAAATTGGCTACATGAACACATTTGGCTATGTGTACACATTTTAGGAAAGAAAAAAGCTATATTAAAACTGTAAAACTCAATATATACTGAGAACAAAAGATGGATATAAGTCACATTTGACTTCTGCAATTAAGAGGACCTCAAGATGGCTACCATCAGTATCCATCTTTTAAAAGATGTTATTTATGTATTAACTTTTCAAAGTTGAATTGAATTAGGGTAGCAATGTGTAATATGATGTTTGCTCAAAAGATAGTGCTCATCAAATGAATGCTAGGGTCACCCGTGTAACAAGCAAGACAGTCAAAGACAATGGTGAAAGCAAAGTTGTCCGTTGGAAGAGTGGAAGATCATTTGGAAGTGGTATGGTGTTTATGATGAACTCCTGCTTGAGCAACATTGACCAAAATGTACACTTGTATCACTGCACACACCATTTCAATTTCTTTGCAAAGTACCACCAGTGTAGCCGGTTTTCTACAGTACACCATGTCGTTTAAGATTTCCCATAAGTAAAAGTCAAGAGATGTTAAGTTAAGAGCATATGAGGACAACTCACTGCACCTCTTCATCCTGGCCACTATTCTGGCTTTCGTTGTCAGTGTAAGCTCTCATGTCTTCAGTGCATGTTATAATTTTGGGATAAAAACTTTCCATTTTGTTAACTCCTGTCTTGCATGCACACTGTCCAGTAGACTTCTGTGGTGGGGGCGTAGACCATTCCAACACCACAGGAGCAGGACTAGTTGCTGTGTGCAGCCTCCTGTGTCTTCCCTTGTCACATGTCACACATGTCACACACGTCACCCCACATCATACGCAGCACTACGTGTCTCAAACTTACCATGAATGTGTGCAATTTTCAGATGTGTCGGAAGCTCTGTTGCACATTCACACTTAAATTGTCATTGTTCTCTCACAACATTCTCTACTTTCAAATACCACTTCAAATGGGACTTGCGCTCCTCCAAGGACAACTTTGCTCTGCCATTGTCTTTGACTTTCCTGCTTGTTTCTTGGTGACCCTACCATTCATTTGATGAGCACCATCTTTTGAGCAAACATCCTAGTACACATTGCTACCACAATTTAATTTGACTTTGAAAAGTAATACACAGATAACATCTCTTAAAATTTGTATATAATTTTGGGCACTTCTGGTACATTTAGTTTCCTAGCCTTTGAGTCTCAGAATTCAGAGATAAATATCATGTAACAAACGTAGGCTGCCTTTCTCTTATACTATGCACAATTGTGTATTCATACCTTTTGGAGCCAAATTTCAGAGTCAGAGAGCAAATAGCAAGTTATGTGGGAGCTAATTGTGGACTGCAATGGGCAGGAGAGGAGCTTCTGTATCTAATTGCCTCAGAGTTTAGGTTGAGGGAAAGCAGTGGAAAAAGCAGGACAGGAATTGCAGTCTGACAGACCTGGCCTTGAAGCCTCCCTCTGCCACACTCTAACACCCACCAAGGACTTAACGTAATTGCACCAGTGCCTTCCTGCCATTATCTCACTTTGTCCTTAGAACAATAACTGAGCTGCTATTACTACCCATTTTATGGATGGGGAAACTGAGATGCAAGCAGTTGAAAGCACTAGTATCCAAATTTAACATACATAGCTTGAAAGTACAGATTCCAAATCTATTGGTCCACAAAGTTTGTCAAGTTTCTTATTAAAGAGAAATTAGAATATTTTTCAGATTATTGTCAGATGGCGTAAGTATACTGTGTATCATTCACTTAAAAAATAATTATTTAGGGGCAGAGCAAGATGGCTGACTGGAAGCAGCTTCTGAAAAAGGCTCCTGTCCAAAAGGGAAGATAACCTCCAGAAACTGTGCAATTAAGCTGAATACTGGGAGCCCAGCTGAGAGAGAGAAGTGATTTCTGCCAGTCACCTCTTCTGAGACAGGCTGCGACCCCAAGAAAGCAAGCTTCAGGTGCAAAATTCATCTGAAAGGAAGAGTATCCGTCCCCTCCCCCAAGGAGCTCTGAGTTTCTTACTTTTCTGTTTCCTTTCTTTTTTTCCTCCTCTTTTACTCTTGTAGGTTTTCTACAGACAAGTGGTGAACTGTGGACCTCTTGTCTCACACCACGGAAGAGTGCTGTGGGAAGTGGGGTGTGCTTCCCCGAGGACCCCGGTGTGACTCTGAAAATTCTATTGCTACGCAGAAAAACTGAACTAAAGTTTTCCCCACCTTTCTGAACTTACTGTACACCCTTCCCCCCTTACATGACGAACCAGAAGCCGAACCACCGCTGAGACTGAGGGAAGAGGTCCCTGAGCAGTGCCCCAACCCCTGCCTGCCAGAACAAGCGCCCCACTGGGAAAAGACTCCAGGGGGGCCATGACAGGCCTCCCTCCAGCCAGGGAAGCTGCAGGCGAGTGCCTGGCCCTGCGCCCCATGCTTGCTGGGCTTCCGCAGGCCCGCTGTCTGCTAGAGACTCTGATGGTGACGGCCAGGCCTTTGCAGGTCTGTCCCCGGCCAGGAACTCCCCCGGCAAACATGCAGGCTTCTGCCTGGCAACTGCAGGGACCCTGCAGGTTCGCCCCTGGCCAGTAAATCCCCTGGCGACCATGCGGCCCTATACCCCAAGCCTGCAGAGCTTCCGCAAGTCTGCCTTCTGCCAAGAACTCTGCCTGCAACCATCAGGCCTCTGCAGGGCAGCCCACGGCCAGGAACTCCCCCGTCAACTGCCTGGCCTTGCGCCCATACTTGCCGGGCTGCCGCAGGTCCGCCATCTGCTAGAGACTCTGCTGGCAACTGCCAGGCCTCCGCAGGTCTCCCCCGGCCAAGAACTTGCCTGGAGAATGTGCAGGCCTCACCCTGGCACCCACAGGGCCCCCGCAGGCCGGCCCCTGGTGAGGGACAGTCCTAGACACTGCCAGGCCTATGCAGGTCTGCCCCCAGCCAGGAACTCCCCCGGCAACCACTCAGTCCTCTCCCTGGCAGCCGCAGGGCCCCTGCAGGTCCGAACCTGGCCAGTAAATCCCCTGGCGACTGTGTGGCCCCGCGCCCGAGCCTGCAGGACTTCCGCAGGCCTGCCTCCTGCCAGTAACTCCAACTGCAACTGGCAGGCCTCCGCAGGCCCACTCCGGGCAAGGAACTTCACCAGTGACCACCTGGCGCTGTGCCCTGTGCTTGCCGGGCTTCTGCAGGCCCGCCATCTGCTACAGACTCTGCCGGCAACTGCCAGGCCTCCACAGGTCGGCCCCCAGCCAGGAACTCCTCTGGCCAGTGCATGGGCCTCTGCCTGGCACTCGCAGGGCCCCTGCAGGTCTGTCCTTGGCCATGGACAGTCCCAGCGATTGCGCAGGCCTCCACCTGGCACCCGCGGGGCCTCTGCAGGACAGCCTTCTGCCAGGGACTGTGCCAGTACCCGCCAGACATCTGCAGTCCTGCCCCCAGGCAGGAACTCCCCCGGCGACCAACTGGCCCTGCATCCCACACTTGCTGGGCTTCTGTAGGTCTGCTTTCTGCCAGGGACTCTGCCTGTGACCACCAGGCCCCCAGCCAGGGTCACTCCTGGTGACTGCACAGGACTCTGCCTGGCACCCACGGGGCCTCTGCAGGCCAGCCTTATCCAGAAACCCCACCGGCTACCTCCACTGCTGGCCAAAAACTTTCCAGAAAACCGCACGGCCCTGCGCCCACCACTTGAAGGGCCAGATGCAATGGTGAAAAACAACCATGGGGCAGAATCAGTGGGAAAACTCTGGCAATATGAATAATCAGAGTAGACCATCCCCTCCAAGTAACAGCAAGGCAGACACAGCACTAGATCTCCTGCATAGGCAAATGGCTGAGATGTCTGAAATCGAATTCAGAATCTAGATTGCAAATAAGATCAGTGGAATGGATGAAAAGATGGAATTAGAATTTCAAGCAGTAATTCAAAAGATGACCCAAAAGATGTCTCAAGAATTCAACGAATTCAAAGGTAAAATGACCAAAAATTTTGACACATTGAACTAAGAAGTTGCAGCCCTTAAAGATCTGAGAAATTCAGTAGAATCCCTCAGTAACAGAATAGAGCAAGCAGAAGAAAGAATTTCTGACATGGAAGACAAAGCTTTCTAATTCTCTCAAACCTCCAAAGAGCTAGAGAAATGGAAGGCAAAAACAGATTACTCTCTCAGAGAGCTCTTGGATAACTTGAAGAAAACCAATATTTGCCTCAAAGGGATCCCTGAAAGTGATGAAGCAGACTCACAAGACACAAAATCTCTTATTCATGAGATTAAGAGAATCTCCAGATATGCCAAGAGATTCTGAAATTCAGATAGCAGATAGTTTCAGAAACCCAGCACGACTCAACCCAAATAAGACATCCCCAGGGATATCATAATTAAGTTCACTAAAGTAAATATGAAGGAGAAAATTTTGAAAGCAACCAGATGCAACAAATCGATAACCTACAAGGGGAAGAATATTAGAATAACTGCAGATCTCTCTGATCAAAACTTTCAAGCTAGAAGAGAATGGGCATTGACTTTTAATCTCCTAAAACAAAATAACTTTCAACCCAGGATCCTGTATCCAGCCAAACTGAATTTCATTTACGATGGAGAAATTAAATATTTTAATGACATCCACATTTTGAAGAAATTTGCTATAACCAAACCAGCTCTCCAGGATACTCTCAGACCTATCCTCCATATTGACCAGCATAATCCTCCAATGCAAAAGTAAACTCATCCTGAAACTTTTTATCAAATTCCAACTGCAACAACGATGAAAGGATTAAAAATATCCACTAGATTTTCTAAAGATACATTAATATTTTCAATTAATGTGAATGGTTTAAATTGTCCTCTAAAGAGGCATAGATTGGCAGACTGGATACAAAAACTCAGGTCAGATATCTGCTGCATACAAGACTCTCAACTTACCTTAGAAGAAAAATTTAGACTAAAGGTGAAGGAATGGTCATCTATATTCCAGGCAAATGGAAAACAGAAAAAAGAAGGTGTTGCAATCTTATTCGCAGATACAATAAACTTTAAACCAACCAAAGTAAGGAAGGATAAAGATAGATATTTCATATTTGTTAAATGTAATACTCAATATGATGAGATTTCAATTATTTATGTTTATGCATCCAACCAGAATGCACCTCAATTTATAAGAACACCTCTAATAGACATGAGTAACTTGATTTCCTCCAGCTCCAATAGTAGTTGGAGATTTTAATACTCCTTTAGCAGTGTTGGATAGATCCTCTAAGAAGAAGCTAAGTAAAGAAATTTTAGATTTAAACTTAACCATTAAACATCTGGATTTTAGATTTAAACGTAACCTTAAACATCTGGATTTAATAGACATCTACAGAACATTTCATCCTAATAAAATTGAATACGCATTCTTCTCATCAGCCCATGGAACATACTCCAAAATTGATCACATCTTAGGTCACAAGTCTAACCTCAGCAAATTTAAAAGAATAGAAATTATTCCTTGCATCTTCTTGGGCCACCATGGAATAAAAGTTGAATACAACAATAACAGGAATCTGCAAACTCATACAAAAACATGGAAATTAAATAACCTTATGCTAAAGGATAGATGGGTCATAGACGAGATTAAGAAGGAAATTACCAAATTTTTGGAACAAAATGACAATGAAGACATGAATTATCAGAACCTCTGGGATACTGCAAAGGCAGTCATAACAGGGAAATTTATAGCACTCCAAGCCTTCCTCAAGAAAACAGAAAGGGAGGAAGTTAAAAACTTAAGGGGACATCTCAAGCAACTTGAGAAGGAAGAACTTTCCAACCCTAAACCCAGCAGAAGAAAAGAAATAACCAAAATTAGAGCAGAATTAAATGACATTGAAAAAAAAAAGAATTATAGAACAGATCAATAAATCAAAAAGTTGGTGTTTTGAAAAGGTCAATAAGATAGATAAAACTTTGGCTAACTTAACCAGGAAAAAAAGAGTAAAATCTCTAATTTCTTCAATCACAAATGGTAAAGACGAAATAACAACAGACCCCTCAGAAATCCAAAAAAATCCTCAATGAATCCTACAAGAAATTTAACTCTCACAAATATGAAAATCTGAAGGAAATTGACCAATACTTGGAAGCAC
>CAUYON010052361.1:0-36764 GCA_963573935.1 Arctocebus calabarensis
ATGCCAGAAAAATGTTAAGTGTCAAAAGCAGGGTGTGACTGGGAAAATGCCATGAAGGCTATGTTAAACAGTTTGATGAAAACATTTCAGATTGTATATGAAACCAGCACATTGTACCCCTTGATTGCACTAATGTACGCAATTGTGATTTAATAAAATAAATAAATAAATAAATAAAATAATTTTAAAAAAAGATATAGGTCTCCCAACAGGGAGGGAGATGGCTGCCCCAGGTCCTCGGGGGAATGTGGAGAACCCCAATGAAAGAGGCAGATGCAGACAGCCCTCCTGAGCCCAGAGAGAGCTTGTGTCCTCACCCAGCGTGTGAGGCAGTGTTGACTGAGAAGTATTTTCCAATCTCCTCCAGCCCAGTCTCAGGGACTTGCTACAAGTACTTCTAGGGAGAAAACCGCAAAGCAGACTCAATTTTCCTTTAGTTCCTATGAGGAAGAGAATGCCTGGGGGTTGAGTAAATCAGTGATTCCCTCCCCATACTCTCAGCATGGCCTTTATTGACAAACAGGTGTGTAGTGCATGCCACCTGTATGCCCAGGCAGTGTCATACCAGGCTGTGGTGGCTTACTGTCCTGACTCTGTCCTGAACACTTTCCAAGAGCAGGGCCACACATTTAACTAGCATAGGGAGGTAGCACTGAGTCAGGCTCTGAGCATAAGCTCTGTAGTTGGCAACCTGGCTTCCAACCCAGGGTCTACCACTCAGTGCCTGTGTGGCCTTGAGCAAGTTACATAACTGCCATGAGCCACCATTGGCTCCCTGTAAAAATGGGGTGATAGCAGTACCTAGTTCAAAGGGGTGTCAAGGATATTAGCTCAGGTCATACACACAAAGCACATAGAAAGATGCCTAGAAACAGTACAAGCCATCTTGAATCTTCACAAATGTTGTTGAACGATTGCTCTAACTTAAACAAGGGCCCCACGTGACTGAGCCCCATTCTGGGCCAGACTCCGTGGGAGGGACATGCATGTTGTCACTTCCTCTAACTTTCAGCACCTGCCCCCATCTCACTACTCAGGAAACTGAGGCCCAGAGAGGTAAAGTGACTTATCTGAGAGCACAGAGCCAAGTTGGGCTCTTTCCCTGGGTTCGGTGACTTGTCCCCAAAGCCAGGGAGTCCTAGGGAGCGTAAAGCTCTTCAAAGAACCAAGGCTGTGGCGGAAGACTCACTCAGCCTCTGTCACCGAGGTGGAATGCGGGCCCACTGGGGCGCTGCTGCTGTCTGCTGCTTCCCCGCCTACAGGAGGTTAATAAAAGTCACACAAGACTCGCTGTTTACAACGCTAATTGTGGAATTTGGACATGAAGTGAAGAACTTATCATGCGGAATGAATAACAAACCAAGTGGCTTTTTTTTTTTTTTTTTAGCACCGAAGCTGCGGAGCTGCCCAGAGTTCACCATCACTCGCTACAAAGAGTAGGTTAGCACTGCGGCAGTGGCATCGCCTGCCTGTCGGGTCCCTCCGCTCCCCTCCCTCCCTGTCCACCTGCACCCCACGCTGACCCAGCTGGTGCGTCTGGACTGCTGACTGCTCAGACTCTCTTTTGCAATTACCGAAAGAGAAATGCAAATAAGGTGCTTTCCAAATGCAGAGTGAGGGCTCACCTCACTCAGAGCATAGAGACCAGCTGCAAGGGGGTCGGGAATCAGGGCTGACTGCAGGCAGGGTCTAGTGGGTGGCTGCCATGCAGGGGGAGCCCAGAGATGGTGACCTAAGGGACACAGTGCTGGTAGAGAAAATAGCACTGCAGTCAGCCCTGCTCCTTCCAGACTTGGAGGGGTGGTCTCAGGTGGGACACTGCAATACCTATCATCATGTTGTAGCGCTTCCTGCCAGTATCCACCACCTACCAGGGCGCAGACTTGGCTGCATCTTCACATCTTTGAGCCCAGATGAGGATAAGCTGAAGAATAACTGAATCTATTGACATTGAAAGTGTCAGTAGAGACTGACGCATAGTATTTACACGTGTGTGGGTATGTGTCCATACAGAAGTAAATGCATAAGCACATATTATATAAACACTGTATTTATTAGTAAAAAAAAAGTAACGACCTATATTTAAGTAGCACTTTCAATTGACCAATCTTTGTTTTGCGTTACAGACATTTGAGGCAAAGAGAAATTCAGTATCCTGTCCCAAGTCATAGCTAGTAAGTGCAGAGCCAGGATTCACATCCAGGGGGCCCCTATAGGGACCCGGCAAGCTCAGCAGGGCTGGAGGGAAGACTGCAGGCTGGGTTAATGAATCAACTCATTCACTCATCACTTACTGGAGAGAAGATGGAGAAGAGTAAGTCACTGAGCTCTGGGACACAGGCAGGATGCTTTAGGCACCTGTTCTCCATGGATGCCTCAAAGGGCTGCAGGGAGGAACGAGTCACCTCAGCCCTAGGGCCTCTAGATAGGGCGCTCAGCCCAAATCTTCCCAGCCTCCAAAGTCCCCCTTCTTTACCCTTGCAGAAATCACTCTTGGGTGTGACATGATGACACCTACCAGCACATACGAGGCACAGACGGACATTGTCACATACAGGCCATCAGAGCCCTCATGATAATAAAGGGAAGTGCACATTACCATTCTGATTTCACACATTAGAACCTAACAGGGGTTGGAAAGGTCCAGTCACTTGTTCCAGCCACATACTTAGTATGGGTAGGGGTGGGACTTGATCCCTGCTGCTGACCCTCTGCTCACATTCTTTCTACCTTGTCATGCCACAGGCAGGAGCTGAGAGATGGCTGCCCAGAGGGTGCAAGAGAGCAGGGTCATCACAGGGCCAGCCCTGCATCATCCATCACCCATGTGAACAGGGCCCCTGGAACTATGCAAGGCTATGTTATTCAAAGGACAACAAATGATCTAAGCAACCCTGGATTAGTTAATGCGGTGCTGGAGGTGACAAGCCAGAGCCTCAGGACTACATGAAGTTCCCCCAAACCATACTAGTAGGGACTTCTATCACCATTCATCAGCCAGAGCCTGGGCCACAGAGCCATATGACTTCAAGGCCAAGAAATAAATAAATAAATAAATAAATTCAGGGAGTTTTTCAAAAACTGTAAAGCAGCTTGGTTCCTGGTATTCTTAATGATTTAAAGTAAAAAGATCACAGAAAAGTGAAGAGATCTGCCAAAGGTCATAGGAAATGGCCAGCCATTTGAGTTTTTGGCCCACAGAGTAAAACTTTTGCAGTTGTCTCTGAGATGTCCATGGAAGGTCTAGGGGTGCAAGCACAATCCATGAGAGGCCTTTAATGCACCTGCTGCCATGGGGTCATTGCCAAACAGGAGAGGGACTATCGTATCTTGGAATTTGTCTCCAGGTTAAAATAGAATACTTCTTTCATCTTAGCTTTAATCTTTGTACCATGAGTTGAAGTACTTCCTGAAACATAAATGCGGCAGCTTCTGTGTTTCAAAAACTTAAGAAGGAATTAAAATCCCTTTCATCTTTGTTCTTCTACAGCCAAGAATTTCCCTTCCCACAAGAAAAGCCCTGTTTTCCACCTGTGTCTTTTACAGTGCAGTCTTCTACAGAAATTTAGGCAGAAAGAATGGGAGAAGTCCCCAGACCCTATCTTGTCCCCTCTGCTCTCCTCTGGTGGGCTAATGGGAAGAAGGTTTGGGGCAGTAGGTTGCAAGGTTTCATCCTATGGGGTTGCCTCAGTGCCTCCTCTCTCTCCAGAACATGACTCCTCCAGGGCAGAGACCCTAGCAAAGCTGCCATTCCCTCTCACAATGCTTGGCATAAAATAATAGTTCATATTTGGTGAGTGAACAAATGAATGAGTGAATGAGTGTTTGATTGAATATGGAGTCTGTGGGGAGACCCCATTATTGTATGTTTTCATCAGAAGGAATTTTACAGGCTATTACACTAATTAGGGCTAATATTCTCAGTTATTTTGAGGATTGCTCGAAATTTACTGCTCATTTAAATAAAATGGTTACATTTACACATTAACCAATTAGCACGCTTCTCAGCGGCTTCCCCTCACTAATTTGATTAGTTGCACTATGGTTTCTCTTATCCAGGGCCTTCTCTTGAGACCTGGGAATATCACTAGGTCAGAGTGAACTTTTAAAATGACATTGAAACAGAATCTCTCGAAGGGTTTAGACATAGATGTGAAATCTGTCCCTCTGCCTACCCTAAGCTATCTTTGGGCCACTCAAGGTCCCACTCTAAGTTGCTCTGGTTACAAAAACCATTCCTATCACTAGCCTAAATTTGTTCCTCAAGGGAACTGAAGCTTTCTAAAATACGAGGACTTCATGAAAGACAACCTGTCATAGATCTGATGAAGAAATGAATGAAGCAATGTAGATGAACTGAAGTTAAAATACTGCCCCCCTATCTTTGCCAACTTCTAGCGTGACCTCAGGCCAGTTAATTCATATCCCAGACATCATTTTCTTATTTTCCTATTTGCCTGAGGTAAAGCTGACTTAGAAAATATCTAAGTTGCCCTGACAGAGACAAGGCCTCCTGGGCGCACAGAAAGCCATCACTTGCCAGCTCTCTGCAGTGAGGCAGGTCCATGTTACTAGAATGGTCCAGTGACACCCAAGAGGAAGTGACACGAGGCACTTTCCAGCTGAGAGAGTAAAAATCATATTTTGAGTTACACTCTTCCTCTTTGGCAGTACTGTGGGTTAAATTTTATCCTTCCCAAATTGATATGTTCAAATCCTAATTTCAGGTACCTCCAAATATGCCCTTATTTGGAAATAGAGGCATTGCAGATATCATTTGTTCAGTTTGGATGAGGGCATACTAGAGTAGGGTGAGCCCTAATCCAAGGTGAGTAGTGTCCTTATAAAAAAGGGACACAGAAAAGGCCATACAGAGAGTGTAGTTCCATTACCAGCCAAGGAGCCAGCAGAACTCACCAGGACAGAGGTGGAGCAGATCCTTGCCAAGGGCATTCAGAGGAAGGTCGCTTTGCTGACACCTTGACCTTGAACTTGTAGGCTCCGGAATAGTGACATGATAAACCTCTGTGTTTAATGAACCATTCTGTCTATGGTGCCTTGTTATGGCAGCCCTCAGAAACTAAGGCAGGGGGAAAGGTCATGTGGTTAGACTGTGAATCCACTAGGGTCACTGAGTCACTAAGGCCCCGGAGAGTCTTTGACTTTCAACAAACTTTGTGAAAAGAGTATATAAAAAAAAATCTAAAACCTAAAAATAAGGCCAAAAGAGAAGGGGGAGGTAGCCTGTCCTTTCAATGTGATATGGGGGCATTAATAGGCCCACCTAAGAGAATGTAATTTTCCAAGAGAATGTACCTGTTTCACATTGCTATTTACCTTTTGATTAGTACTCAGACACTTCAGAGTTCCACTTTAGCTCCTAGGCTCCTGGGTAGAAAAAAATCACATGAAAGGCTATAATTTTATTTCCCTGTAGGACGTTAACCACTTTTGTATCTAATCTATCCATTTTATTTTAACATTATTCTTTAGAAAATGCCTACAGACACTCACTTTTCCAAAGGCATTCAGAATCCATTAACCACCTTGCAAAGTCGGCAGGATGCAGGGGGCAGCCCGTGGTCCTGCCTTCCTGGCCCTCTTCCACCATCACCCTTCTCGGCCATGGCTGCCTAAAATCCAAGTCATAAAGCTCAAGAGAGAACATGTGCTCCATGTGCATCTCAAGTGCTCAAGAGAGAAACAAGCTCAAACCTTGGCTGTAGTGAGGATTTGAGGAGTAGAAAATAGACAATCGTCTGTCTCCAGTGCTAGAATGCAGCTTCATAATGGTGGTGCTTTTTCTCTGATTCATCACTGTCTCCCAGGGCAATGAATAGTATCTGGCATGTGGGAGACTCTCATTGATTTTTGAAAATATTTTTTAAAAGGTAATGAATTAAAAAGTCAGAAAATTCCAGGATGGGAGTACCCTTAGAGATTTCTTAGCCCTAGAGCCTCCCTGACATAGAACCTCTTCTTGTTGTCCCTGGGGCCTGCCAGACTCAGCAGGGCACTGACAGAGGTGAAGTCAGTATCGCCCAAGCCAATGACTCTGAAGAGGTTTCTTCCACTCAGCTGAAAATCTGTTTCCTTACCATTTGGAAGCAGTTTTAATGTCCCCTCTGAATTTTTTCTTTTCTAGGCTAAACAACTCCTATTCTTTCAGCTCAAGGACACAATCTTGAGTCTCTTTACAAATCTTGTAATAACAATGATAGCCAATGTTTAGTAAACAATGGCCATGTGCTAGTGTTCATTGTCTAAAGGCTTTATGTGCGTCCATTTATTTAATCCTCATAACCAGCCTACAGAGTACTAATATGACCTCTGTTTTATAGGTAAGGATATTGAGGCATGAGGAGGTTTTGGCATCTACTCAAGGAACACAGTAAGTGGTATGCCTGGGATTTGAACCCAGCTAGTCTGACTCTCAACTACTTGCATCCCCTCATCATTTGCCTTCCAACATCTTCAGGCTTCCAATCAATGGTGATGCTCAAGGAAGAACCTGTGAGGTTTCCTAGCAGGGGCCAGAAGCCTGTTCCCTCAAGCTGGCCTGTATTCTGCAGATCATGTGCAGGGTCACATCCCTCTCCTAGAGTTGTGCAGTACATGATCTGCGCAACTGCAGGTGGCTGTCTCCTCTATATTTACATGGCCTTCTCTGGGCTTTCTGTATCCCGTGTAGCCATGGGAACAAGAAAGATTTTGCTAGGAGCTGTTCCAGGGGGGCAACATCCCTAGAAATGCCCATCAAACATCTGATTTCGACCAAGTCTGGGGGATTTGGAGAATCCTGGATCTGCCCACGGCCTCCTTCTCATACTTGATAGGGCATATCTCATACTTGAGTATTCTCAAGTAGCAGTGACGTCCTTCAGAACTGGAAGATACCTTGGAGACGCCTTGCCAACCAAATCCCTGCCTCTTCATCCATCCCTCATCCCCTGGCCCTGTGCTCATCCTGGGTAGAAGCAGGGAGCTCAGCGCAGGGACACACAGCCCATCCCCAGGATAATCCAGTCCTCTTTGGCTCTCCCAGCTCACTGGGCAAGCCAGACTCAACAGAGTCCTGCCATAGCAGAATCCCTACGTCTTCTTGTTCCAGGAAATGTGTGTGATCTGAGGAGGATCCCAGGCCTCCTTACCTTGGGTGCTGAGAATTGCGCATCTCAGCACAGCCTGGCAGGAGAGGGCAACTGGGCCTCAATGCTCCGTGTGCAGCTCAGTTGCACAAGTGTTCTGTGGCTTTGGGGATGGAGAAGGGAGATCTGAGTCTTTGAGACTTGCTGTGGCTCCACATCAAGAAGCTGATCTATGAAGGTAGGTCCCAGAATTCCTGGCAAACATGGTGCAAACATGGTACACACTCACAGCTTTCCAGACCAACCCAATTTCAGAACAAAGGAAGTGGAGATAAGCAAGTTTTCAGAGCTGGTAAGTCCAGCGTCATCATTTGCAGACAGGATGACAGTCTCAGAAGATACACATCAATGGTGAGAGAGAGAGAGAGCAGACAGTCGAAACCTCCGGGTGGAGATCTGACCAAGAGAAGAAATGAAAAAGCCCCTTGGGATGACAGGCTTGATCTAGATGATGACTGTACAGTGGAAATAAATTTAGGAATTCATTCAACTCTATACTTAAGATTTGTGTACTTTAGTATAAAATTAAATTCCAATAAAAGAGTAAAACAAAATAAAAGGTCAAACAAAGTTATGGGTGACAGTGCAAATGTGTGGCAAGACCAAGCCTTGGGCTCAGGCCTCCTGACACCCACTTCACTGCCTTTCCCCTGACATTACTGCATTTTTGTTGCCATAGCAGCTCAGTGAGGCTCCAATAGTCTGTGGGTAAGTTTTGACCGGAACAGATACCCATGGCAGATGGCACACAAGCTCAGGGAAAGTCAGGCCAGCCTGGGTTGCAGCGAGATCCTTAAAGGTATTTACACTGAACGAAGGGAGACTCAATGAGGAGTAATAATGGTAACATTGCATTATAGCAAGATGAATTGCTAACACTTACTGAGCACCTACTATATGCCAGGTGCCATTTTATGTACTTTACAGGTATTAAATCTTCATACCAAACTTTATGGTCTATACTATCACTAATCCACATTCTACAACTAAGAAAATAGGCCAAGTTTCAAAGCTGGCATTTAAGACTCAGGCAATCTGGCCCCAGAATCCATGCTCTACCTACCACACAGAATGTCCCCTAGTGAATCAGCTGCAGCTGGGAGAGAACTGGCAGCCTCTGCTCAGGCCAACACCCATATCCCAGGGAGGAAACACTGGGCACTTGTCTGGTGGTCCAGAGAAGACTGTAAGTGTCAGAAGGCAGGGAAGGGATTTACCAAAAAGGCCAACTACTTGTTATCTGGTCATCTTGGTTCATATGGAAGAACAACATGGGGATGTACTGAGCTGAGAACCCTGGTGCTTAACCTTAATAACTAGAGAAATGTAAATTAGAATCACAATGTCTTAGCACTATACACCCACCACAATGGCTATAACTAAAAATACAGATAACACCAAATGTTGGCAAGGATGTAGAACAACTAGAACTCTAATATAAAGCTGGTGGGTGTAAAAATTGGGACAACTTTGGAAAACTGTTTGCCAGTGTACTAGTTAGCTCAAGCTGTCATCAAAATATCATGGAGTGGGTGGCTTAAATAACAGGAATTTATTTTCTCACAGTTATGGAGGCTGGGAAGTCCAAGTTCAAGATGCTGGCCAATTCGGTTTCTGCTGAGGGCCTGCTTTTTGGCTTGCAGGGGGTGCTTTATCACTGTGTCCTTCATATAGTAGAGAGTCTGCAAGCAAGCTTGCTGGTGTCTATTCTTATAAGGACACTATCAGCTCAGGACTCTACCCTGTGATCTCACTTAAGCCTATTACCTCCTTACTCCAAATACTACCAAGCTGAGGATATTAGCATAGGAATTTAGAGGAGGGGCACAACGCAGTTCTTCACCTTCTGCCCCTGGCTCCAAAATGCATGTTGTTATGGCATGCAAAATGCAGTCATTCCATGACAACACCCCCAAAGGCTTTTACTCATTCTAGCATCTACTCTAAAGTCTAAAGTCCAAAGTCTCCCCTAAATATCATCTAGATCAGGTATGGGTGAGACTTAAGTACAATTCATCCTAAGGCAAAATTTCTCTCCAAATGTGAGCTTGTGCAATTAGATAAGTTATGTGCTTCCTAAATGCAATTGTGGGACAGGCATAGAATAGCCGTTCTTATTCCAAAAGGAGAAATTGGAATGGAGAGAGAGATGAGTCCCAAGGAAATCTAAACCTTACCATGGCAAGTCCCCTTTGATCTTAAGGCTGAAAGGTCCTTTGGCTCAATGCTCTGTTTTCCAGGCCCACTGGGGTAGCCTGTCACTGCTGTGCCTCTGTGGAGGAGCCCCATCCTCTGCATCTGTGGTGAAGTGACAGCTCTGATGAACCCTAAAATGACTTCAGCATAATTCTTTTCTTTTCCTGAGGAATAGTGCACATTTGCAGCCAAATAGCTCCATGGCCTACATGGTCTTATAGAATCCAAGGCCAACATCCTTCCTTAATTCTATCCCACTTTCTCTTCCCCTTTAGTTCAAACCAGCAGTGACTCCACTGGAGAAATCTCATCTTTATTCCTGGCTTCTGTTGAGAAGCCTGACCACATCCATGAGTCTCACCCTTAGTGTTCTCTTCAGGACAAGCTTTCACACTTTTTTTGCAATGTGGTTAGGCTGAGAATTTCCCAAATCTTCAAGTTAAGGTTAAGTGAGGTTGTAAGGGTAGAGCTCTGATCTAACAGGATACTAGAGGACTCATTTGTGAACACTGACTCCCTCTCCCCCATACGAGGACAAGAAGGTGGCCATCTGCAAGCCAGGAAGAGAGCTATCTCCAGAAACTGACTTGGCCAGACTTTGATCTTAAACTTCCCAACTTCCAGAGCTGTTATAAAATAAGTCTCTCTGGTTTAAGGCATCCAGCCTGTGGTACTTTGTTGTGGCAGCCCGAACAGACTACTACAGGTAGCATCTACTAAAAGTGAACATATGTCAACCCTATGACCTAGCAATTCTACTCCTAGGAATAAACCTAAAAGAAATGATTATATATGTGCATGCAAAGACATTCACCACAGCAGAATTCATAATATATCCAAACTGGCCTAAGTATCTATCAATAGTATAATAGATAGCAAATTATGATATATTCGTAAAATGGAATACCACAGAGTAAAAAAAAAAAAATACAATTACATATGTGAGTATTCCAAAAGTTGACCATAACATCTCCATCCATAGGGAAAATGGGAAACCATAGTCAAATGTATCTTTATTTACAGAATATTATTATAAAATTTTGCACAAAGGTGGCCAGTGCGTAGAGAATATTTTGTAAATAAAAGTACATTTAGCGACAATTTCCCATTTTCCCTATGTATAGTGACTTTCTGGGCGATTTCTGGTTTTAGGATACTCTGTAGAGTGGCAAAGACAGAAGGAAACCACATGAGAAAGTGTCCACCATATGATCCTACTTATGTAAAATCCCAAATAGACAGGAATAGTCTTTTTCTTGACTTGGTGACATGGTTGTGTTCATTCATTTAGCTGTACATTTATAATTCATCTATTTTCTGTATATATGCTATACTTCAGCAAAAAGTTTATACACAGTGGCTCACGCCTATAATCCTAGCACTCTGGGAGGCTGAGGCAGGTGGATTGCCTGAGCTCACAGGTTTGAGACCAGCCCAAGCCAGAGCGAGACACCGTCTCTAAAAAGCCGAGGAGGAGCCTGTAGTCCCAACTACTTGTGGCAGGAGCCTGTAGTCCCAACTACTTGGAGGCTGAGGCAAAAGAATTGCTTAAGCCCAGGAGTTTGAGATTGCTGTGAGCTAAGATGACATGGCACTCTACCCAGGGTGACAAAGAGAGACTCTGTCTAAAAAAAAAAAAAAAAAGAAAAAAAAAAGTTTACACAGATAGTCACCCATTACAAATGCTGCACCCTTGCAACAAAATGCAAAATGATTCGCCATACCAGGTGGTGTGGGGATAGAGTGGTCTGCAGATCTGCAATTGACCAGCCAGTGATGTGAGAGCAACTCAGCCCGCGAAAAGGACAAGAGGGTGGGTCACAGTGCACAATCCCTAGGAGGTCTCCATGTTCACGCACAGGGTAACACCATGATATTCTTCAGTCGTGTGTTCTGACAGACAATAGTTCTTTTAAAAACAGAATTCCAATTGCACACATATACATATATGCTAAAATATATTTTTTCATCATTGTGCATTTCTGGAGTTAAGTAAACACTGGGAACATTATCAATTTAGAACAGATCGCCCTGTGGCATTCTCGGTCAATGGCTGTTTATAATACTTTGTTGAATAAACCTTTTCTCTTGTCTGTATCTCAGCATCCTCTTTGGGTATCTGAAGCCTAGAATGTGGATGTGGAATTTTTAAGGACAACTTCTTTTTCTGGTAGTTTCTTCTCATTTTCCATTAGGCGAAGACCAGAGGAAAAGCTGGAAAGGAGTCCCGTGGTCATAAGTTTTGCTCCAGTTATGATCTGATGAAGGACGGTTCTCAAGACCATGCCATGGCATTTTTGGGGGGAGGGGAATTTTTTGGGGAGTATGGTTTTTATTTTTTCAAATTAATATGAGGGTACAATTTTTAGGTTACATTATTCTCACCTCCAGGCTAAGTTCCATTTGTAGACAAACCCCTCCCCCAGGGGGCGTGTTCTACACCCTCACAGTGAGCACATTAGGTGAGAGCCCGCCTCCTGCCCTCCCTCCTTCCGCCATATATCCTCCCCTCCCCCCTCCAGTTTCCCCTACCCCCAGACTGTACTATATTAGTGTTTTCTTGTTCTTATGAGCGAGTAATTGTTTATATATTGATTTCATATTAGTATGGAGTGCACTGGATATTTATTTTTCCATTCTATTCTTGCACCATGGCCTTTGAAGGAATTCTGACATCTTGAGGAGTTGAGGGAACCCCTGGACTTTGTCCTGCCAAGGAATATCCTGCTGCCAAAACAGGACTGTGAGGTACTCATAGTTTCCCTCAAGGAGGCAGGTATTTCTCTTCAGAAATGTACCCCTTTTCTCTCCATCCCAGAGGATCCTGGAATCCTAGCATCCCAGCCTACTTCCAGGAAAGGCAGGTGTAAGTCCTGTGCTCATGAGAACACTTCCTAACGAAGAGCCCCAGAGCCCCCAGCCCCAGAGCAGCCCCGACAGAGTTGAGGACATTCTTCCCCACAGCAGCAGGCATGCACACGCACACCCCAGCACAGGGGTCCCCCAGGTGACTCACCTGGGGCGTCATCCCGTGGCAGATGTACATGATGGGAACGTTCTCTGTATCTGGCCCCTGATCAAGACACAAATCTGTCTTCAGGGAATTCTGCAGCTGAATATCAGAGGAGAGGCAGCCACACCGAAAAGGGAGGAACAGAGAAAGCAAATCGTTAACGCTGGAGAAACAAGAATTCCACCGAGACAGACTCTATTTCCATCACCAGCCCCTTGAACACTACAGAACCAACGAGCACCAGCTTTTGCCTTACATAAAGGTGCTGATGGGAGACTGGCCTCCTTTGAAGGGGAAACATTTACATCTTGTTAAACAGTGAGCTGGTTTTAGAAGCTGAGATGTTCCGACTAAAAATAAGAGACACGCACGCATATGCACACACAAGATGGTGTTGGTTCTTCAGCCTCCCACCTCCCCAGTGGCCTTCAAGGGTCCCTCAGAGAAGTCTTGGCTCTTGAGCCCTGGGGGAAATGGGCAACCCATTAGCTCTTTCCAGGCCTGGGGGCCGTCTGGAACCTGGTCTATCTTTGCCTCCTACAGATGCAGCAGTGGCTTGGCCAGGTCCCATGGTGTCCCATCAGCCGAGGGGCCTCCAAAGGAGGAGGTCTGATGGGAGAATTAGCAAAGAGGGGTCCAGGGTGGGTAGAGAAGAGAGAGGTATCTCTTCCCCTCACTTGGAGGCACATGAGCCACAGTCTTGCCACTTACAGAACATGCCTGGGTAAGAGAGCCAATTCTTTCTTAAGCCCACTCTCAGCCCTCTACAAGGCAGCCAAGAGTCCACAGGGCCCTGCTCACCAGACACAGCTGAGTAGACCATGGTGGGCCCCAACCCTCAATTTAGAAGGAATAATCATTGTCTTTCTACACCCCTCTCTCTTCCTTTCTCACTGTGTTATTTGATTATCTCATCATTTTCTTGGCCTATACGTATTAAGAAGCCACATGGGACCCAGAGACTGGTCAGCAGAGGGTGGAAATTAGAATTGAAAGGTCATTTAGACTGGGCGACCTTTGGGTGATGTCAAGGAGAGAAATCTGGCTGCTATCCAGGACTCCATGCTGCCCAAGCAGACAGAATTAGACACGAGGCTTCAGTGGCTTCCCAGCTGGAGAGCCCACGTCCAGCTGCCCCTCGGTTTCTGCGCCTGTAAACACGCTTGTGGTATCTTCACCCCACTCTCACCTTAACTTGGGTTTCTCAACTGGGCTTCTCTTGTTAGAAATCAAAGTATCCTGTTCAGAACAGACCTGGAAATGAGAATCCAGAGGAGAAAAGGGCCATGGGCCGCAGGTGGGCCATATATTTGGGAGAAGGCCAGAGACGGGCAGCAGATAAGCTTTTATAGTCCTGATGGTTTGTGGAAGAGGGGGGATGAACCCAATTAAGGGGCATGAAACGGAATAGATAACCGAGGGCCCACGTGTGCTCCGGGCATACCCTGTTTTCAATAAGGGACAAGGAACAGAGTCAAATTATTTTCTCTTGAGCTTCCTTTCTTCTACCGAGTAACAGCAGCTTAATCCCAAACTTCAAGTTTAGAGATTCTGAAGAACTATGGTATGTGCCAGCTCCTATGTAGGAGCCCCATAGCATCTACGCAGCAAAGCCTCTATTATAAACCGACTGCGTAGCTTGCTCTGTGGGAAGAGCACATGTAACCACTCTGTTCTTGTCCTGCGGCCCACGGCGGGGCGGGTGTCACATCCCGAGCCAAGCACTGTAACTCATTAACGAAACCCGTTAAGCGCTGTTCCAAAGAGAAAGACCCAGAAAGCCCTAGTATTAGGCTTTGCCTTCTCCTGGGTTCTTAAAGCCAGCCCCTGGTTGAAGGGGTGGGTGTCTTTGGATGAAGTCCTCCCGAGCTCTGCGGCATCCCTCCCCCATGACGCAGGGGGATGGAAGCCTGACCCCAGCGGGCAGTCTTGGACAAAGCAACAGAACTCCTTTCTGGCTGTTTTCTTCTTTCTAAAATAGGAATAATAACAGTGCTTCCCTCATAGGGCTGTTAGGAAGATGAAGTGAAACAGTATCTACAAGTGCTTAGCATAGGGCCTGGCAAGTAACAAACGTGCAATAATTGTTCGCTGCTATTATTTCTGCTCTAACCTTCCCGAAAGCGAAAGCAGCTTTTACCAATACTCGTCTGTGCTAGGTACCACCTGCCGTCCTCTCTGTGTATCTTGCCTAATTCTCAAACTAACCAGCCAGCCTGTTAACAGTATCTCTTTTAAAGGTGAAGAAACTGTAGCGTAATAACAAGCTCTACTGGCCTTTTTCTCTGTGGGTGGACCCTCCTCTTCCTCTTGGCTGTCTTATCTGCCCCTCTGGAAGCCTTTCCTGACCCAAGGCTGGGTGGGATCCCACTGCCCCACGCTTCCCCAGCATCCCTGGCTCTGGGGGTGGCCCTAGCACAAGGTGTTCCTGTTGCTTCTTCCCTTGCCTGGCTCTCCTGTTAGTCACCAGGTGGGGTCTCTGTGTTCTCTCACTGTACGTCACACAGGCCAGGGTACACAGTGGACAGTCAGTATTTGCTGGGTGAGTGCGTGAAGAAAACTAAGAAATGAATGGTGTTCCCAAATCAAGAGCATCACAGACAAGCGCAGAGCCGGGGTCTGACTCTGAAGCCCACATTCTTTCCATCATGCAAATGGGTACATCCTGAGACGTAGAAGATGCCACATTGACCATTCCGGTTTTACACAATCATCACAGGCACGCAGCTGGCGAGTGGCAAAGGCACCGCTCAGAAGCCAGGCATGTCTGTTTCCAGATGTTCCTGCATCTCTACTCAGCACCAGAGCAAGGGATTAGCTAAAGTCACCTCATCTCCCAGACATGCAGCTCAAGGACCCGGGGGACACCCCTGCCCACACAAGGGCCCCCACGGGTGCTTCTGCCTGCAGGGTGCACTAACGGGACCTATTAGTGGATTAATGGGCTGGGCTATAGCTTGATGTTGGCTCCACTGGGAGGCCCAGAAGTCATTCGATGTGTATAGTTTGGGTGTGAGTTGGAATAGTACAAGAAAAGGGGGACTCTGCTTCTGAAAAGATAGCTGGTGCCTTCGTTTGGATCAAAAATGATTACCAGGAAGAATGCTTCGGACCCAGCAGACCCTCTTGCTCTTGGCTGCATCTGCCTTGCCCACCTCACCCTGTCTCTGGCATTAAGAGCTCATTGTGCTCCTGGACGAGTGAGCATGTCTCTGTGTGTGTCAGAGCCCAGCCTGTGGAGGAGATGCAGGGGAGGGGAGGCCCACAGGGGAGGGCAGTGGTCTTGAGGGCATCAGAGACCTCCGCCAGCCCCAGGGATGAGGAGTGGATGGCTTGGGAGTGAAAACAGCCTGAGCCGTGGACTCAGACAGATCTAGACCACCACCTTCCACCTGCCACTTACTATTTGCCAAACCAAATGTTTCTGGCAGTGGCTGCATCTAAACCTGCTCATAAGTGGAGACCCTTTCTGGGAGGATGAGAACGCCTCTGGCCGAGAACCAAGGGCACGTGTGTACGCCTCTGCCGTCATTGCTACCTCTGCCTCTCTGTGTGAGCGTGGCTAATCCTGCTCAGGTCTGGCTGCTAGCCGGTTGACAACTTGCCTTGCCTCGCTGAGGTTTGGGGCCAGCACTTTCCCTGGAGCCACAGTAGCATAAGTGTTCTTTTAGGGCTGGGCCCAACAATGGCCAAGCAGCGCATATAGCTTGCCATGGGGCCGAGTGTGGGCGCACAGGTAGCAACTGTGTCCTCGGGTGGCTCTGGGCAGGTAGATGGGACAGATGGGGAGCTCGCAGTGCAGTGTGTTTTCATGGTGAAGCCAGGATCTGGACACTCAGGGACTACCTGGGCAGCACCGCTGAGGTGTTTTCTACATTGAATTACACCAGCCTAAAATGTGCAGAGGCAGGAGCCCACTGGCTGGTTCTCTTGGGACGTGCCAACCACCCTGTGGGGACTCTCAGGGGAGGACAGGACCCTCTTCCAGTCTGACCTTCTAGATAACGTAGACCTTGAGGGTCTGGGACCACAGCAACATCTGCTTCCTAGGATGTGAGGGTTGGGAGGCCCTTGACTCCAATCTCTCGGCAAGGACTCCCCCTGCTCCCAGATAAGTGCCCGGTACCCTGTGGTCCCTGCTGGGGCAGGTCTGAACTCAGCTCTCACTATAGACCATTGTCCTTAGATATCAAGAAAGATCTGAGGGGACACTCTCTAGAATGAGGGCCTGGGGTGATACCAGAAGCGGATGTTCCAGACTCAGTTTCACTGCTGGTCATCCATGTGAATATGTGCAAGGCCCTGCTGGGCTTCTTGTTCCCTCATCTGTAATGTGGAGATAATGTAAGTTCCTCACAGAGCAGGCTCAAGGGCTTAACAGAGAAGTTTCATGTGTTCAGACCAGAAGTCAGCAAAAAACAGGAAAGGTAGCCAAAAATCAATCAGGTGTCACATAAAATACCTCATGGCATTTAACCTGAGTGGTCCTGAGAATATTAAGAGAATGGGAGAGTTTATCATGCCCCAAATACTTTACCCTTAGACAGAAAATAAATACATTTACATATCTTAGACTCTCTTCTGCCTGTGAGCACAGGATGAATCCATCCCATTTAACAGAGGAAGAAACTGAGGCCCACAGACATTTAGGCATTTGTCTGGGAAGTAGTCTGCTCAAGATTTGAAGCTGGCCTGTCCGACCCCAAACCCTCTGTCCTGCTGCCTCCCAGCAGGGGTAACTGCTCTGTGCCTATCAACAGGTGGTTGATCAAAATGCAGCAAAGTACGGCAAACTCAGGGAGCCTTTGTTTGTGCTGCTCCTGTCAGGGGTGCTCTGTGTTGGAGTGGGAGGGCGGCCCCTGGCGGGGAGGCGTGCAAGTGGCTGACGGAGCCTTGGGCAGCCCTGCTGGGAGGATGGCAGGCAGTGTCCTGCAGTCCTAGGCTAACTGCCTTAGGATGTATGAGTCGTATTAAGTAGAACACGTAGGTCTGCAGCCTCAGCAGAAGGCGTGGGACTATCAAGGGGAGACAAGTGCCTCTCCAAGGGCAGTTCTGCCTGGGGAAGCAAAGGCTGGCTTGCAGGCCCAGAAACCAGAGCCGGTCCCCGGGTCTGCTGCCGGGGCCCACGGGGGCGACAGGGAGGCTCTTCCCTTTCCCCTTCCTTGCTGCGCCTCCCCCTGGTTCTTGCTCCTGTGTCTGGGTGGCACCCTGCAGAGGCTGGCTCCTTACCACCCCGTAGGCGATGATGTCGGAGTACATCCTCATCTCCGGGTACACGCTGACCAGGTACCACCGGAAGGTCTTGCACTGCAGCTGTTTCCTCAGAGCCTTCCTGGCCGTGATGTCCCCGATGTCGACCCCTGAGTCCTGCACAGGGAGGCAAAGGCAGAGAGATGCAGCCACCACCAGGCTGCAGCTTCTTCCCAAACTCCCTTGGTGTGACCCAGCGCCCCCCACAGAGGTTCCTGGACACATTTAGGGCAGAGGTCCCGTGGGACGTGAGCTCCCATATTTCCTACATGTGCCCTAACCCCAGACCTGTCCTCGTCTGGCCTCTGAAACATCAGATCTGCATTGACAGGCATTGTCATCAAAGGCCTTGAAGACAAAAATGCCAAATCCTTAGATCAACCCCCCAAAAACTTTTCCCTACCTTAAGAGGCAAGCTGAGAGAATCTCAGCTGTGGGGAGAGAGGGAAAGGAAAAGACTTGAAGATGGGAAGATGCTAATTTTAATACTATTCCTAAGCATCCTAACAGCGAAGGCTTACATAACACTTCCAACGTGCTAGGCTCTGTAATTACACTGATTGACTTGCATTCGCATGTATATATAGTCCCATTTAAACTACAAGGTGGCACTACACCAGCCTCCCTTGTAGTTTGGGAAGTTGGGATGAAGAGAGGTTCAGTAATCGCTCTGGTAATTTGCTCAAAGCCCTACAGCTAATGAATGGTGGAGCTGAGATCTGAACTACATTAACTCGGGTCTAGAAGAGTTTGCGTTTTATACCTGACTATATGCATTTGGAAGATCCCACCTTTATGCATCCCAGGACTAAGTCCTTGCAGAGCACAGATTCTCTCTTTAAGCATGAAGGTGTCTAAGCTTAGAGTACTCCTTCCTGCCCTCATTTCCCAGGTGCACGGGATTCAGCAGCCAGGGAGCAGAAATGGAAACAAAGGATAGAGAAGCCCCCCACACTTCCTGCAGTCCCAGAGCAGACTGCAGAGCTCGAAGAACTCCTGGGCCTGACCCCTAGCTGCTCCACAGGGCACAGGATTGGCTGATGCCACAGCAGAGGATGCTGAGGGGTCCACCAGCAGGGGATCAGACGGAGACCTAGTGTCTCAGAAGATGACACCATGGCAGGGATGGAGCTGGGGACCAGACAGGACAGGTGCTATCTCACAAAACACCAGCTCAGAGGGGAGGCAGAGGAAGAAGGGGATGTCTCTCCCACGACACTGACTCAAGTGTGCCCCGTGAACCCTTGGTTCTGGCAGCAACCCCTGGGATCAACTTACTGAGATTGGGTAGACTATGAAATTGGCATTTGAAGTCTAAAATGCCTGAGAAAAATCACAAAAAAGGCTGCATGTAACTGGACATGAACAGAGCAAGTTTTTGACATAAGACAAGGAAGGCTTGAGCGAAAGCAAAATTTAGGTATAAAAGAGATAAATTCACTTTTGCCCATCAGCTAATATAAAAACTGAAGCTACTACTACATGAAGTTTAAAGTTCCAGCAGCTGGGGAGAGAGTTTGGCCAGGTCCCACCCACCGAGGATTTCTGGCCTCACCTAGGATCTCTCTGCCACCTGCCTCCTGCCCTGTGCCCTCCCAGAAACTGCCTTTGGAGCCTTTCTCTGTAGGACTCTAGCCCCTTACAGTCGGGAAACTTCCACCAGACTTATCACTGTGCCCACAGGCCTAGCACCGAGCCTGAACTACATTGAGGAGATGAGTTGAAAAAACATTTAGGAAGTTGTGAACGTGGGAACTGGCAGTAGATGTAATCTATTTCCATCTCCTACCTCAAGGGATCTGTTAAGTATTAACTCTTTACACTTCTGTACTTTTTTTTTTTTTTGAGACTGAGCCTTAAGCTGTCACCCTGGATAGAGTGCTGTGGCATCATAGCTCATAGCAACCTCCAATTCCTGGGCTCAAGCGAGTCTCTTGCCTCCGCCTCCCAAGTAGCTGGGACTACAGGCGCCCACCACAATGCCCGGCCATTTTTTTTTGTTGTTGCAGCCATCATTGTTGTTTGGTGGGCCCGGGCTGGATTCGAACCCGCCAGCTCAGGTGTATGTGGCTGGCACCCTAGCCCGTTGAGCCACAGGCGCCGAGCCTACACTTCTGTACTTTATTCCTTATATCACAAAACTCTTTCCTTGAACCCACTCGTTTCTTCTCCCTTCATGTTATAATTCCCTTTAAATGACTCCAATTTAATACTGTGTCTCAGCTTTGATAGGAAGCCAGTGAAAGAACCCGTTTCAGGAAGATCTCCGCGTTTTCCTGAAATTCTGGGTTCCTCTGAGAAAGCTTTCTTTCTGTACTCAGGATCAGGGCAAAGCTTGTCTCTTGATTTATGATTTAATAAAAGATGAGAGAGAGAAAATCCATCAGGTGACCATCTCTACTTTAACTGCCAGGGAGATCAAGAACCAGCCCTTTGCGCACCTTATATTTCTAAATATTAAATCTACTTCCCCTCCCTGTTTATTAATAATTGACTTTTGCCTTTCTGTTTTAATGATTCAACACGTCTGCCCTGTGTGTTTACTGTAAATTACATCAAACTTTTTTTTCAGAGCAGGGAGCATACATTAAGAAATAAGCACTTTCTCAGAAAGGTTACTGGGGCCCTTATTATTAGAAAACAATCAACACGTTTTCCTTTCCTAACAAATATATAGTGTAGTGGGTTAAATGGTGTTTTCCTTTCCTGACAAATATATAGTGTAGTGGGTTGAATGGTGCTCTTCTCCAGAATTCACATCTACCTGGAATGTATGAATGGGACTTTATTTGGAAATAGGATATAATTTTGCAGATATCATTAGTTCAGGATCTCAAGATGAAATCATCCATAAAGCTAACGACGATGAGCTCTAAAGCTTCTCTTATTTTTATCAGAGAAGAAGGAGAATGGATACACAGAGGCCCAGGGAGGGGAAGGCTGCACAGAGAGTGAGGCAGATAAGGGAGTGATGTGTTTTCAAGCCACAAACCGCCTGGAGCCCCCAGAAGCTGGAGAAGGTGAGGACAGATTCTCCCTTCAAGATGCTGGTGGGAGCTGGCACTTGAATTTAGACTTCTGGCTTCCCCAACTGTGAAAGAATAAATTTCTGTTGACTTTAGTCAACAAGTGCATGGTAATTTGGGTTAGCAGCCCTAGGAAACAAGTAAACTTAGCCACATAAAAAGATGGCACACAGTCACAGAATTACTTACAGCCAAACCTAAAGAAAGGCTGCCGCTGAGCGCCGTGGGAAGCCATCCCCGGAACCCAGCCTACCTTTGGGCAAGAGAAGCAGGGGGCAGCCTAGCGTTCCCGAACCTGCTTAAGAAAATATTGATGCTTTGCTGCAGGCCAGCCTTCTGTTTATCAATAAATAAACTGATTTTCTATTAGAGTAGCAGGATGCAAGCGCTAGAGGCTCCTTGGCCCTTTCAAAAGCTGGGGACTGAACATAGTAAGGGAACAGAGAGCCAGCTCGTCTCAGCACATGGCCCAGAGGGGGACTTAGCACAGGAGGCAATGAGCGGAGGATGTCTGCCCACCAAGGGCATTTCAAACAAACCTGCAGACAGAATGCACAGGGCACGAAGGATTACATTGACAAGAGCCACACCTTTCAGCGCTTTCTATGTGCCAAGCACTGATCAAAGCCTTTACATATATTAACTTATTTAATTCTCAAGGCAGCTGCCTCAGCAGGCCCTAACGGCTCCAGCTCTACATTTGCAGCTTGGATGCTGTAGAGTAGACAAAAGGTTAAGTAAATTGGGAGCAGATCTTCCTGTGGTGGAGCAGAAGGTGCTTGGATGCCACCACATCGGGGGGGCTGGCGAACTTCCTCGGCAACCCTGTACAGCGTGTAGCACCCACACTTCCTCCCGCTTCTTTCTTTTTCAACTCATCCTTACCAAGTGCCAATGCATTGTGTGTCAGAGGCTGCCCCCAACACCATGTGTACAAACAGGAAGAAGTCATGGTCTTTGAAAGGAGGGTCTGGGAGCTGCAGACCAGGGAACAGACTCTGCACACAGTGTGAAGCACAGAAGGAAATAGAATGTGTTAGGGAGACTAGAGGAAGGGCTTCAATCCATCTTACATGGTGGGGCAGCCAGGATGGTGGGCCACGGAGCAGGTGCTCAAAGAAGGCTTCCTGGAGTAGCTTGAGGTGAGATTGGAAAGATGAGCAGGACTAATTAAATTAGTGTAACCCAGACCTGGCTACCCTGAACCGTCCCCTGGGGTGCTTTACAGATTTGGGCATTGCTACAGACTGACTGATCAGACTCTCTGAGATTGAGACCTGGATCAGTCATTTTTAAAAAGTTCTCTAAGTGATTCTGATGAAATTGGTCTGAAGATCTGATTTTAGGAGCCACTGGCTCGGGAAAAAAAGGGATTACACTCCCTGCCAGCAGATTCCCTCATTGATGATAAGCATTAGCAAGGTTTTCCTGAGCTCTCACCACATGCCCAGACTTGTGCTAGGGACAGTGACACACACATGAATAACAGTCCATTCTAGGGGAGCTCATGGTCCACTGCAGTGATTCCCGTCCCTGGATGGATGTTAGACTCTCCTGAAGAGCTTTCCAGAAAATCAGACCCCAGGCGCCTCTTCCACACCAAGTCACAGTCTCTGGAGGGAGAGACCAAGTGACTTTGAAGTTCAACCAGATTGGAGAACCCTTGGTCTAATGAGACAGAGAGACTTTTAGACAGCAGAACATTCTTTGACAGACTGGTCAGGCAATGGCACAGACGAGTGGGAGGGGCAGCCTGGGCTGAGTTCCTGGAGAAGGGATCCCTGTAGCCAAGTCTGAAGGGAGGGAGAAGGATTGGTAGTGGAGGGTGTTGGGGAAGAGGGAGAGGGTAGGGGATTCCAAGAGAGAGAAGAGAATGAGCAATGGCAAAGCAGGGTGGTAGAGATGGGTACAGGCTGTTCCCACAGTCTGCATAGTCTGAGTAGACTCCAAAACAAGGAGTGGCTGGAGACAGGCAGAGGAGGGCGCATGGGAACCTGAGATGCCATGTCAAACTTGACTTTAAACACGCTGGAGAGTCAATTAAAGATTTTAAGCACAGCATAGTTGCTTTGACTTTTTAAAGATAACTTTGGGTAACAGATTTGAAGGGGACAAGACATGGGCCAAGGAAACCAGTTGGAGGCTGAGGCAGGGGAAGAGATGGAGCCCGAACATAGATGTGAGAGGAGGCCAAGAAGGGAAGGGTGGCTCCCAGTAGGGAATGGGGGCCAAGAAAGAGAAAGACTGAGGGGCGATGCTCAGTTTCAAGCACATGTGTCAGGGCAGACGGTAGCGCCATGAATGGAGACAGAGAGTGAGAACTGGAGCAGATTTGGGAGAAGAAAGATGTGTTGGTCAGTTTCAGCCTGAGTGCCTGTGGAGACAGCAGGGGGAGATGGCCAGCTGGCAGTTGGAGATTCGGTTTGATAGTAAAGGCAGAAGTCAGGGCTTGAGGTGTTAATTAGCAAGGCAACATATGGGTGGCAGTCCAACCCAAGAGTTGATGAGGTTGTTCAGGAAGAGGGTGCACAGGTATAATGCAGGTGGTTGGCCAAGGATGGATCACACACTGGGGTTCAGAGGAACCCACGGGAGTCAAGAATAAGGAGACAGAGGAGAGCCTCGGGTGTGGAATCACGGAGCCCAGGGACTACAGAGGTTCAGGGAAAGGGTGGACTCCTATAGGTCAGAGACTTCAAAGTCTCCATGAAATTAGGCAGTGGGAGGCCCTTGTTGGCTTTGCCAAAAGCAGTTTTGATGGAATATTCGGGATGTGGCTTGAGAAGTGACTGGAAGGTTTGAAAGTGGTGACTCTCCACTCAAGTTTGATAAGAGGAAGAAGTGCCTAGACATGGAGGGAGTAAGTGTGTCGAGAGAGTTTTCCAGGAAACACCCTGGCTCTTTTCTTCTCCACTATGGCTTTATCTTGACAATTGCCCCTCTCACCTGTCTGGCATTCACTTTCCCCACCTGTTTGATTTGGTTTGAACTGCTCCCTTGAGGAGCTGCAGACACTTGAGTTTCATCATTTTCCAATTATTTTCTCTCCCTCAGTTCTCTACTGTTCGTTGGGTTTCTGTGCATTTCAACATCTGTCAGCTGCAATGGGGAGCGGGGTGGGCGGTGAGCAGTTCTAAGATGCAGAGAGAAGGGGGACCCAAGTGTGGACAGAGCCCGGGGACCTGTGGTGCTTCCTGGGTGAGCTCCCGGGGAGTTTCCAAGTGTTCTCAACATTTTTGCCTTCAGAGGACACTTACGGCAAGGTCCAGCACCCTGTGTAGAATGCTGTGATCCAATGCCATACATAAGTCTGGAAGGCCCCACGGTTTCCCTAGAAACTCTCTTGCTGTCAGGGATTCAATCCCAGGCTGATTCATTGGGATTGGCCTCACCTGACTATTATTCCCTGGCTTCTCATTCTTCCTCCCAACTGCTGAAATCTCACTGATAAGGAGAGTATGCAACCCCACCGACACCCCTCCCCTGCAGTGGAGGGTGGCAGTGGCCTGAAAGCCCCCACTCAAGGCTTGGCCCACATTCTCCCTCATCTAGCCAGAGCTACGTGACCTTGGTAAATAGTTCAGGGAACAAGGCCTCATATGGAAACACTAAACAAATATCAAACTTTCCCCATTAGAAAGAGAGCTGAGACTTTCAAAAGGGCGCCCAAGGGGACAGCACAGCCTTGAGAGGAAAGAAGGAGGTCATGCGGTCACACGGAATGCAGCAGAAGCAGTGGACCCCAGCCAGACAGGCTGAGAAGCAGGTTGGGGTGCACGGCGGCAGCTGCTAGGTTCTCTGAACTCAGTGGTCCAGGGTCTTTCCCCCATGACACACAGCAAGGCCCAACAAAACCACTAGAGAAACATTGCCCTTTCCCTGGCACCTGTTGAATCTAAGTGACTAGAGAGCCAGAAGCCAGTGACACTCAATGATGAGGCTCTGTGAAGGTTAAATGCATCTTGAAAGAATGTCCAGAACAATTCCCTCTTCCTCACAAGGTCCCTACAGGAGCTTATCTCATCCTCATCCATGTGGCTCAAAAAATCCCAGAGGATCCTCTTTATTACAAGGTTCAATGGAGAAGCTTTGAATCCACTTTACAAGGAGATGAAAATGCCTTGTATGAATGAATTTGGGGAATTTTTTTTTTTTTTTTTAGAGACAGAGTCTTACTTTGTTGCCCTCAGTAGAGTGCTGTGGCGTCATAGCTCACGGCAACCTCCAACTCCTGGGCTTAGGTGATTCTTTTGCCTTAGCCTCCCAAGTAGCTGGGAGTACAAGTGCCCACCACAATGCCTGGCTATTTTTCTGTTGCAGTTTGGCCAGGGCTGGGTTCGAACCCACCACCCTCAGTATATGGGGCTGGCACCCTACTCACTGAGCCACAGGCGCCACCCACATTTTGGGAATTTTATAGTTATTAGTATATTTGAAATCCAGAACCGTGAAACACCTATTGGCAGAGAAGCTGAGGACCTCAGAGCGTGAAGGAAACTTGGAGCCACCTACTCCAACTTTCTCATTTAAAGTGAGGACACTAAGGTCCAGAACAATTCCCCCTTTAAGCATGACCAGGGATGGAGGTAAGAATAAGAAATGATTTAGAGCCTCATGGCTGGTCACTTTTCCTCAGCTTGTAGTGGATTTTTGAATCAAGAGACCATTCTAGCATGGCAAACAAGACTCTGGTTGTCTCATGGGTGGAAGAGTTTAGTCTCATGTTTTGTTTTTCCAATCAGCTCCCAAGAAACTCACCCCCACCAGTGATTCCTACCTCTTGGGGTAAGTTCCATGCCATGTAGACATGGCTTTTAAATTCATCCATCCAGACTTCAGCCACCCGGAGGGCGTTCCTGCGGACGTGGGCAGTGAGGTCCTCCGTGTAGGGCTTGTGGGCTCGCTCAATGTGGGCAATCCTCGAGCAGGGCAGGACCTCCACGCTCCCGCCACACTGCCACACCTGCAGAAGATATGGAGCCACCATCAGTGTCTGGGGGTGGCTGCACCTCTGAACCAGGCCGCAAGTGACCACTCAGCACGAGAATGGGTGCAGAGACACCCAGCCCTTGTCGCCTCATCTCCCCAGACCTCAGGGTGAGAGGTCACTGACTCATGTTTTGGTTCTTACTGCTGTGGATTTACCAGCAAGAAAATTAATGCATCTTCTTCCTCTATTCATGAGTCCCAACCACCAAAGAGGAGACTAGACATTCTGTGACAAGAGAGCTGGGTTCTGCTTGCCCATGGGAGAGAAGTTAACAAGCCCCTTGACGATGGTCTCTGCAGGGGTGCTGGACAGAGAGCAACCAGCAGGGAAGCCATCTTCAAAGGGACCACATGGGCCTGGACAGGATTAGAAATCACCACAAAGAAAGAGCCAGACGCCCTTCTTGTACCCCACCTTTATTATCCCCAAGTCCAAGTGAGGAAATAAAGACTAAAGAATATCCCTTGCCCAAGACCACACAGCTGGTCTTGAAGACAAAAGGATTTGTCCGGTCCCAAAGAAGCCCAAGGAAGAGCCAACACTTCCCCCATGGTGACCATGCTTTGAAAGGACTTGGCATGTCCAGGGGGCAGCTCTAAGGAGGGGGAGGGGGAGCACTGAAGGCCCCAGACTGTGCGCCTTCATTGCCGTGACCTATCCATTCCAGGGATGGTGCTGATTTACGATTCACTTTGCTCAGATTTTCAATGAAAGCCTGAATACTGTGAATAAGTTATTGACAACACAAAGAGTCAGAGTAATTATTCTTTTTGCAGCTGGAACGGAGGCTATTATTTGACATATTTCAAAAACACAATACAGAACATGATTTGTAACAAAGGTCTTTTATTACGAGACCTGTTTCTCAAAAAGTCAGTTCACCAGTTCGCCTCTGAGTGGGCACATCTGCTGTCATCCTAATCAGAACGGCAGCAGTGGCTCCCCCCTCAAGCCTTCAGACACGGTACAAGGAGCAGTGTGATTCCCTGTCTGGCCCTTCTTGCCATCCCTGCAGCCATCTCCCCTGTCCAGCCCATCCCTCTCGTCTGGACTCTGAACACCTGCCCTCTTTCCTCCTGTCTTCTTTCTCCAGGCTTTCCTCCAAAGCAGATGAAATGATCTTTTGAAGTTGCAAACTGGATACTTCCTCCTCTGCACCATGCCCCCCAGCACAGCTGTCCCCACCCCCACCCCGAGCTTGTGTCGCTGATATTCTACGCTGCAGCCATGCTGATTTCTCTTTCATTCATTTACTTCTCCCAGTATGTGTTTTTTCTCTCACCTCTGGACTTTTGCACACGATGGTATACCCCACCCTGACGGCATACCCTGACTCATGCTTTGGGCATCAGTTCGTTGTCACTTTGCTGTAACCCCATTAGCCAAGTTCACCTGGTGTGGCGCATGGTCCTGCCTTGTCTTTCCCCAGGCTAGCACCATTGAAATCACGTGCTTCACAATCTCCTTCCCTCTTGAAAAATGATCTCAAGGTCTTTACCAAATTCTTCTTTAAACACGTGCTAAATGGTGCTTAGGAACATTCTGGGAGAGGCAGGGCAGCTGAGCCAGGTGAGAGTTGACATTTGTTGCCTTTAAAAGCTCAGCTTTGCTGTCAGTGGGAACTGGATTCAAACTTTACCTCTGCCATTTGCTGCTGTGTCACCTTTGGCAGGTGGCTTCCCACCCAAGCCTCAATTTCACCCAGTGGGAGGGCGCATGCAGTGTGGGGAAGGGTTTAGCCCTGTGCCTGCCTCACTGTCTGTGCTACATAGGCAGCCGTCATGGAAGGGAATACTCCATGGTCACTGGGACAGTGGCTGACAACTGAACCTCTTGTCTAAGACATATACATGAGAGCAGAAGCCCCTGCTGTAGTTCCCAGAGGACTGGAAGCCCTGTCCGCACCTGTTATTATTATTTCATGATGATTATTACAATTGCTATCACTTGGACTGTCCCACCCACCCCTCAGAAGACAGGGGCCTTCCTGAATGCCCAACCTAGCAGAGAGAGGCACCCAAGGCCCCCTGTTTAGAGACAGGGAGCGCTGATCAATGCAGAGGTCATTTCCAAGTCTCCTCTGTGGAGAAGGTGACAGCCTCTCCCTTGAACATAGCCTTTGAGTCCTTGCCAGTACCTGGGCTTTGAAGTGGAAGATGTCCACTTTGCAAGTTCACCCTGCCATTTCTAGACACCGCCCAGTGACACTTTAGTAAGCAAGAGGAATCCTGTGCTTGCTCAGCCCTGGGTGAGGAGTGCCCCACCCACCAATGGCTTGATCCAAGAGAGACGTTCAAAAGTCTTAGCCATAGCTGATCCCAGAGAGGGTAGCACAGTGGATAGAATATGAGAAAGGAAATCACCAGCATTTGGGCCTCACAGAAGATGACACCACAAAGCTTTCATGAAGGTTTGGGAGGGGCACGGGATATAAAGAGAGAGAAAGGGAGCAAGGTCTGGCACGGACATGATCACAACTGCATGATATGGCAGGGCCCAAAGCAGGTGGAGGAAAAGACAAGACTATGTCCCAGAGGTAGGGTTGCAGAATGGAGGGGGAAGGTGTGGACAGGAACACAGCTCCACACAGTGAGCCTCAGGGCAGGCGGAGGAAGAGTGGGGAGCTGGGTGCCACAGGGGTGGCTGAGAAAAAAAAACCAAGAGCTGGTCCCAGAGAAGGCAGGAGAGGTCACAGGGAACAGGGTATGGGAGCAACCACCCAGACACAGATCCCAGTTTTTATACAAAGTGAAGATACTCGCCATGTCTCACAGGCACTAGGGACACCCGATGGCCTCTCAGGCCAAGGCTGGCTGCTGTGGTTTCTGGATACCAAGTATCATGTTTCTAGACCACATCAAGTTCTTTCCTGTCTTTGTGTCTTCGCCATTGCTGTTCCACTTCCTGGAATGATCTGCCCCTCCCTGATTGTTCTCCAGCTCCAATATTACCTTCTTTGGTCCACCCAGTCCAAAGTAGATCCCCTCTGGAGACATTTAGTGGCCTGCTCTTTTCCTTTATAACATTTATGCACAATCCTTTTATTTATAGATCTATTCTTTAAATGTGTCTCCCCCAGACCTCATAGGATATGTGCCATGAAAACAAGACTCATGTCCGTGTGTTACCACTGCATGATTAAATATAGAATTAATTCGGCAACTGCACTTAGAATATATTCGGCAACTATTGCAGGAATGAGAGACTCCAGTGACCTGGGAGCCCGAGGTTTTCACCAACTATACAGACATGGTTTTAACTAGCTCAGCTGAATGTCCTAATAAAGGCCATAAACGTAAAATGTGGGCAGATTTTACCGAACACAATGACTTTCTTTAAATACAAGTGGTTTTTTAGCAAATCTCTGACATTTAAGTGCATATTGCTGCGACAAAAGAGAGTTACTTTGGCTGCAGAGCTTAAATTAATGTCGTAAAACCCAGGAAGTCATCAAATGAGCACAGGCGTTAGCAGGTGGCTTCGTCTTGTGGAACCAGGAACTCGCCGGAGAGAGAGCCCCAACCTCACAAATGTTTGTGCATGTCTACACAGGAGCTGCTTGGCCCCCAGATGTGACCGAGAACCTAAAGCAGCTTGCAGCAACTTGCAGCAGCTTGCAGACCGAGAACCTAAAGCAGCCTGCAGACAACTCTACCAGGGTAGAACAAAGTTACAATCACCAGCCCTTCCCAGAAAACCCTAATCTGGTTATCATTTCTGTAAAGGCTCGAAGCGTCCATCTGGAACTACAAGAAAGCAGGTGGATCTAAGAGGTTGGTGGAGAGGGTTGGAACCTGGCTCTGTCACACCTTGGCCTTTGACTTGCCCCTGTCAATGGTTATCAGCTGCCTTTTCTTTGGGAATAATGATTCCCTGGGACATTTAAAAGAGAAGCTGTATATGAAAAGTTCCCATAAGCAAAGACAGGCTCGTAGTTCACAAGAGCAGCATAGTGAGCTCTCAGGAAGGTTACAAGATCACTCACGTCTTGTCTTTGGCACTTACATAAACAAGTCTCCCCCTCCCAAGGCTCAGTTTCCCCAGCTGCCAAATGGCGAAGCTGGATTCAGTGACATCTTAGATCCCCTTTACTTTTCACATTCTATGGTTTTGAGCTTTCTTGCCAAGGCCTCCAGGGATGCCCAGTATTTGAGACACAGCTGATGGGTCTGTAAATCAAGTTGAAGTTGGGAGGCATTGGGGGGATGCAGTTAAATCATCTTTCCTACTCAAAGACTCAGATCACTCCACAGCCTAGGACAGGGATAGCAAAGGAATTTGCACTTGTATGTTAAATCCTCTCACATGTGAATGTCCTTCTGAACCACTGTGTCCAGAACGATTCTGAGGCTTTCTGGAAAAGCACGCCACAGTTTATTAGTTACGCTTGCCACAGGTAAGGGATGGAGGGTGGTGGCACCTCAGCCTTCTGCTTGATAGCCACGTCCACAGGATTACATCCCAAATCCTTTCCAACTTTTATCTCCTTGTGGCTTTTAACGAGCTCTTTGCTCTTGGAAAACTATTCCCATTGTTCTCTTAGCTCAGAAAGCCTCCTTCCTACTCTCTATCCATCCGAAGCCAGCCTGGCCCTGTTCCTCCAAAACTCTTGGAAACACATGATTCATACCACTCATGTGGTCCTTATTTCTTGGCTTATGTGGTTAATTATCTTTTTATGTGTAGCTGTCTCGCCTAACTTGGCTGCAAAAGCTGAGACAAGAGTGGAAAGCCAAAAGCAGCAGGCTGCAGGGAGGAACACGAGGTGGAGGCAGGCTGGGGCTGAGGCCTGGGAAGAGCAGGCAGACAAAAAGAAACTCACTCGCAGAGCGTCGCAGGGTCAGACGCGGGCAAGCGAGGGTATGGAGCGGGGCTGGCACACTCCTCTCCAGACGTCCTTCAATTTTGTGCCCTGAGCATCTCACCTCCCCTAGCTCTGGCGCAGCTTGGGCATAAGAAGGAAGACAGGTTATATCTGGACAAGGCCAAAATAAAACCCAGAGGCCACCTGTAAGCCAGGTCCAGGGCAGGGAGAGAGGAAGAGGAGGAGCCAGGACACAGACAGTGTAAGTGTCTCCCTCCAAAATGCATCTCACTCCTCCTTTTAGTCTCGAGAGCTGGCCCCTCCTAGTCCCTGCAGCCTCATCCCCCACCCTCTGCTGTCCAGTTCTTAGTGCCCAGGGCAGACCACCCTCTTGGGGCCTGTCTCCTCCCTTCTCTGTTCCCTTTCCTGGAATTTCCACACTCCCACTGCTCACACTTATTTACCTTGCTAATTCCTATTTATCTGCCCCGTCTGCCCTGATTTTTGTTATAACCCTCTGCTGTGCATTCTCGTATCACTTGTACCTCCTCTTGCACGACATGTAACATAACTCTGTTGTGTATGTGAAATGCACACGCCCAGTTCACGGCACACCACGGAAGAAACAACTATTGACCCATCACCCCACTTAAGAAACAGAGCTTGTGTTCCTCCTTACCCTCAAGGGCAAAGAAACCCACTATCCTGAATTTTGTTAATAATTTCCTTGTCGTCAACCAACATCATACATTGCTTAGCGCTACCTGTTTTTACATGCTATGTAAATGGAACCGTGTTGTATACATTCTGCAACTGGCTTCTGGCTTCATTTATTTTCATCACCATAGTGTTCCATTGTATAAACATATAGTAATTTATTTATGTTCGCTGCTGTGGGTCGGCAGTCTTGTTTCCAATATTATGAATGATGTTCCTCGGAACATTCTTATACGTGTTTTCTGGCACCCAAGAGCGGGCAACTTTCTATGTATTGACACCTCAGGGAAATTTCTAAAACACAGGATATACACACATCCAACTTTTCCCACAAAAAAGTAAAACTCCCCCCAGTTGTATATACCAAGTTGTACTCCCCCCAGCATGGATGACATTCATATTGCTTCATGTCCTTGCCAACATCATTTGCCATTGTCCAACTTTTTGATTTTTCCAATCCGATGGGCGTGAAATTCTTTCTTGCAGTTTTAATTTGCAACCTCTCCTGAATACTAGTGAGAAGGAGCTTTTTTCTTTGTTTATGGGCCTGCAATGCCAAACTGTGAGAGAAGGCTCGTGTCTACCTGGCCCTCATCAAGACATCTCTAGGGCCGACGGAGGGCCTGACACACATCAGGTGCTCGGGGAACACGTTCATTGCATGAGCGAAGGGTCCCGAGTTGGGCTTTAGTTCTGAAGTTTAGCCCCCGTGAACTTTACTTGGTGTTCTTCCAGGTTTCCGAGGGCAGCGATTTAGTTATTTTAAAGTACAAAACAATATTTTTAAAATCGGACCCTGTTCATTTTTCCATCAGACCCCACAGAAAAACACTCCCTGGAGATACAGTTTCCTAAGCCCTCTTCTTACAATAAACACTCCTGAAGAGTCCTCTGAACAACATCGCTGCTTGGGGAAAATGATGCTTTTTCTTGGAAGGTATCCCTGAAGGGGTCTGAACATTTGGGTCATCCCCCAGGAACACTTGAAGCCGTTTCTCTATTTGAGAGGGATCCTTCACAACCATTAGGAGGCAGCGGGAAGGTTCAGCTGGCAGAATTTCCAGGACAGACAAGCTACACTGTACTGTCTGGAAGCTTTTCACGAAGAAAAACTTAAAAGGCTGTTTGAGACTTGCTGAAACAGTTGCTTACATACAGGAAACCCAGGGGTAACTCAGAGGGATGACAACCATGGTGTCATTCTCAGCAAACTGGCCCATCCCATACAGGGGACCCGGCTCTGACTGTCAAGATTGGGCCACCGAAGTTCAGGGAAGGAAATTCCATTTGCTCTGCAAACGGGTGGGCACTGAGTTAGAGGGCACCTCTATTGGTTCTTACCAATGGGCGCTTTTTCCTGGTTACCTCAAATCTCAGATCAACCAACCATCCAACAGGCCTGATGACCATTGTTCAAACTCAAAGTTCAAATCAACTTTTCCTGCATTAAACCTCTGAAGTTACAGGGCCACCATGGCAGTCTGCAAGGCTGCCAGTGTTTAAGCAGGCAAGGTGATCAGATAGGCGAGGACCCTGTAGGCACCAGTAACCACAGCTTCAAACTAGTGTGTGGGGCTGTAGAAAGCTCCAGGTGGAGGGAGAGACTAGGCTTCTGAAAGGCATCTGCCTCCCAAGGCGATGGTTCCACTCACAACATTCCTCCACCAGAGGCTGAGAAGGTAGACAATGCCCCAAGGGTGAGGGAGGAGCTGCAAGGGGCAGGCATTAGCACCCCAACATGTCAGGCTTCCTTGAGCGACTGGCTGAAACTCAGAATCATAGCAGAGGGAGGAAAACCAAGGGAGAAGCCAGCCAGGGTGGAAGAGGAAAGGCCAGGCTTGCAGATGACCCTCACCAGCCCCCTCAGAAGCCTCAGACAGCAACCGTAAGAGTGACCTGATAGTGAGGCCAGGGCAGCAGCCACACTCCAGTCCTGACCAGGGACATAGAATCTAGATGGGGCTGACCCTGCTGCCTGTGACTGGGAAGGCAGACCAGTTCAAGTGCAGGCATGATAGAACCCTCTAGAAGCCTGACACTCAGAGACGGAAGGAAGTGTTAGCTATGTTCCAAATCAAGGTCCCATTGACACTTGTGCTGTCCACTCTAATCACTTCTTTGCTTTGAAATAAGATCTCCAGCCTCCATTACTGTCACGGGTGCTGCCAGAGAATGATAATGAACTTAAATGTTACAGGGATTCAGGGAGCAATTTCCTAAAATCCACATAAAAGTCTTCCCATCCCCCATCTGAGAGTCATTTTTCTCTGGCTTGGAGCCCTCTCTGGGGGGCTAAGTTCCTGTCGATTGCTGAGGAGCCTCCCCTGGGGGATGTGCTTGCCCTACTCAGCTGCTACTCAAAGTGCATCTCCTGGACCATGTTTGATTTAGACTTTGCTATATGGAGACGAACCACTTACTCATTTAAAGTGTTTCCTTTTTTGTGTCTTTAATCAGTGGCTGTTTCTTTCCTTTCGCGGAAGCTTAATCTAATCAGAAGCAAATCCCACACATATGAATGGCTCATTAACATGTCCCAATCAAATTCAAATTGGCTGTCCATACTAGATGTCCCCCCCAAATGGGTGACGCTGGCCCAAAGAATGGCTCTTTGAGCCAGTGTCCAAAGAGCATGGCCGTGATAAGCTAGGGTGGATACACTCTGTCACACCCCCTGGCACAGTGGGGCCCTCTGATGACAGGCAACTGATGTGTCACTGAGATGGAATGGGGGGAGACATTGGAGGTGTCTGATGTCTATGTGTCTGGCTCAAGTGTCATTTCCAGTGACTTGGCTCAGTGAGACCCTTGAGGTTATCATTCAGATGATATAAATGAGGCTGAGATGCTCAACATTCACTCACTCCAAAATGATATTTGTTTGAGGGGCATCCCTGTTACTTGATACAAATTCAGATTATGAAAACTAGTATGTTATGTCTTGTCCTAAAGAGACTTGACTTTTTCATGCACATCAAAATGAGTCATTAGCTAGGGCACCCTCACAAGTATCTCTGAAAGTCACAGCGCGCTTGCATGAAAATAAGATTTACAAAAGAGATCAGCACTGTAGCTGAGGGTAACTGAAGGGGGGAATCTAACAGATAATCTCCCATCATTCTCCATGTGAGCAAACAGAGGTTCAAGGGCACATGCTGATTTAGAAGCAGAGTAACAAAGGGGTCAGGAGCCTGCTTTATAGGAGACAGGAGGTGCAGGCTCCTAGCTCTCAGGTCAGTCTTGGCCAATTCTACCTTTCCCATTTGCTGGATTGGTAGCTTTAGGCAATTCATTCCACCTTCTGACACTTGGTTTCCTTGTCTAGGAGATCTAAATGATAAATTCTCGGTTGTTGGAAGAATTAAATGAGATAACATGTGTAGGTTTACTTCAACATTTGAAACAAGGATACAGTCCACTGATTTCAGAATCATTAACCCCATAAGATTCCATTGATCCAAAGATTCACCACTATACAACAACTTTTCAGGGCAGGAAGAAACACATCACATTTCTCTGAGCTCGAGATTTATCTATCCAGCTGCCTATGAGTCACCGGCACGCGTCTGTCTCTCAGGCATCACAAGCTTGCCATGTCCAAACAAAGTTCTTGATTTCCTCTCCCACCTCCTCTCTGTCCCTTAGGCTTCCCTCATCCACCTAGTAGCCTGTGCCTGGCACCTGCAATTCATCTATAATTATGTCTCTTCCTCCCCCTTCACATTCAATACATCAGCGAACACGGTCACTTCTACCCCCTAAATATAGCTTGATCTGACCCCTCTCTCCATCTGCACAGCCAACACACTGGTCCAGTCCCACTATCTTCAGGTGGACACCTCCATCCAGAGCTTCCCAACCGGTCTTTTTGTTTCAACCCTGTTGTCCTCCAATCCTTCTTCTAGAATTATAAATCAGACCATGTCTCTTCTGATTCAATTCAACAATTATTTATTGTTATTTATGAGCTAGTCATGGTTGCATGAGATGGATATTTGTCACTGAACAAAACATAAAAACTCTGACTTACTTGTATTAATTCTGTTTTTTTTTTTCCTTTGTGGCACTTCCTATGGACTGAATTGCACCCCCCACCCCCAAGTTCATATGTTGAAGCTCTAACTCCCCATGTGACTGTAGTGAAGATGGGGCCTTTGAAGAGGTGATTAAATGTGCACATCAAATCAAGAGTTCACTGACCATGTGTCCAAGTTTTCCTGGGACAACACTGGTCTATGCCTGTCATTCCAGTTTTGTTATTAGCAGCTCCTCCTTTCACTCTCAAAAGTGTCTGGTGTGAGCAATACATACACATTACTTCTTTATATATGTCAAATTTATAAGGCACAACCTGATTTCAGAAACACTGAAATCCCAAATAAGTACCTGTCTTGAAGTCATGGTATTGTTAAACGTTTCTCTCCCCTAGTCCAGAAGGTGTTTACATGACTACAGTAGTTCCAGTGCAGGGAAAATCCTGCAGGTCATCAGCCCCCTTACCCGCTCATGCCCGGCCCTTGGAGCAGGTGTGATGAATTAAGCAGAGCACACCACCAGGGGTGCCCCGCTGCCCGCTGCCTGCTGCACTGAGCGAGCAAAGAGACCAGGGCCCCGTCTCTTGGACTTTCTCAAACTAGACAGAAAGACAGAGTAAATGATGTTCTTGGGTCATTTACACCAGGTTCTACAGGAGTAAATGATGTTCTTGGGTCGTTTACACCAGGGGTTAACTCTTTATTTTCAGGGCTCATTTTATATTCAGGTAAGGCTTCCTTTATGGAAAAACTTGTGTCTGGGGTAATTTCTGGAAACCAGTCCCCACAGCACTGTCAACATGTACTTCCAGGGACTCTGCCCCATGCACAGAGGTACAAAGCACAGGGCATTTATGCTAGATGTCTTTTTTTTTTTTTTTTTTTAGAGACAGAGTCTCACTTTGTTGCCCTTGGTCAAGTGCCATGGCTTCATGGCTCACAGCAACCTCCAGCTCCTGGGCTTAGGCGATTCTCTTCTCTCAGCCTCCCGAGTAGCTGGGACTACAGGCGCCCGCCACAAGGCCCAGCTATTTTTTTGTTGCAGTTCGGCCAGGGCTGGGTTTGAACCCGCCACCCTTGGTATATGGGGCCGGCACCCTACTCACTGAGCCACAGGCACCGCCCTATGCTAGATGTCTTTGACTCCCCTTCTGCAATCTGGGATTTATGAATACCAGGTCTTGTCAAAGAAAAATGGCAACAGTATCTAGAGAAGAGGAAGGGAGAGGAGAAGAAGCCCCTACCAGTCACTCTGAGGAGCTGATTCTTTTTTTTATTTAATTTAATTTTTTTTTTTTTTGTAGAGACAGAGTCTCAATTTTTCGCCCTTGGTAGATTGCCATGGCATCACGCAACTCACAGCAACCTCCAACTCCTGGGCTTAGGCGATTCTCTTGCCTCAGCCTCCCAAGTAGCTGGGACTACAGGCGCCCGCCACAACGCCCGGCTATTTTTCTGTTTTGCAGTTCGGCGAGGCCGGGCTTGAACCCGCCACCTTCGGTATATGGGCCGGCGCCCTGCTCGCTGAGCCACAGGCGCGGCCTGAGGAGCTGATCCTTGTGAGACGGTACCTTCTGGGAAAATTA
>CAUYON010052364.1:0-18332 GCA_963573935.1 Arctocebus calabarensis
GACACAGCACAAGATTCCATGCATAAACAAATAGCTGAGATATCAGAAATCGAATTAAAAATCTGGATAGCAAATAAGATCAACAGAATGGAGGAAAAGATGGAATTAGAATTTCAAGCAGTAATCCAAAAGATGTCTCAAGAATTTAGCAAATTCAAAGACAAAATAACAAAAGATTTTGACATATTGAGACAAGAAGTTGCAGCCCTCAAAGATTTGAGAAATACAGTAGAATCTCTCAGTAACAGAATGGAACAAGCAGAAGAAAGGATTTCTAAATTGAAGACAAAGCTTTTGAACACTCCCAATCTTTCAAAGAGGAAGAGAAATGAAGGGCAAAAACAGATCACTCTCTCAGAGAGCTATGGGATAATTCAAAGAAAACCAATATTTGCCTTATTGAGATCCCTGAAACCGATGAAGTGGCTTCACAAAACACAGAGTCTCTTCTTCATGAGATTATGAAAGAGAACGTTCCAGACATGCCAAGAGATTCTGATATTCAGATAGCAGACAGTTGCAGAACTCCAGCATGACTCAACCTGAATAAGACATCCCCCAGACACATCATAATAAATTTCACTAAAGTTAATATGAAGGAGAAAATTCTGAAAGCAGCCAGATGGAAGAAAACCATAACCTACAAGGGGAAGAATGTTAGAATAACTGAGATCTCGCTGCTGAAACCTTTCAAGCTAGAAGAGGATTGTGATTGACTTTTAATCTCCTAAAACAAAATAACTTTCAACCCAGGATCCTATATACAGCTAAAGTGAGTTTCATTTATGATAGAGAAATTAAATACTTTAATGACATCCACATGTTGAAGAAATTTGCCATAACTAAACCAGCTATCCAGGATATTCTCAGACCTATCTTCCATAACGACCAGCATAATCCTCCACCACAAAAGTAAACACACTCAGAAAATTTTGAACAAAGTCCAACTTCCAGTCACAAAAGGATTAAAAATGTCCACCGGACTTTCAAAAGGCTTATCAATATTCTCAATTAATGTGAATGCTTTAAATCATGCTCTAAAGAGGCACAGGTTGGTTGACTGAATACAAAAACTCAGGCCAGATATCTGCTGAATACAAGAATCTCATCTTATCTTAAAAGATAAATATAGATGCAAGGTGAAAGGATGGTCATCTATATTCTAGGCAAATGGAAAGCAGAAAAAATCAGGGGTTGCAATCCTATTTGCAGATACAATAGGCTTTAAACCAACCAAAAAAAGGAAGGAGAAGGATGGACACTTCATATTTGTTAAAGGGAATACTCAATATGATGAGATTTCAATTACTAATATTTATGCACCCAACCAGAATGCGCCTCAATTTATAAGAGAAACTCTGACATGAGCAACTTGATTACCTCGAGCTCCATTGTGGTCAGAGATTTTAACACCCCTTTAGCAGTGCTGGATAGATCCTCCAAAATGAAGCTAAGAAAAAACATTTTAGATTTAAATTTAACCATTCAACATCTGGATTTAACAGACATCTACAGAACATTTCATCCCAGCAAAACTGAATACACATTCCTCTCATCAGCCCACCAAACATACCCCAAAATTGATCACATCCTAGGTCACAAGTCTAAAATCAGCAAATTTTTAAAAATAAAAATTATTCCATCTTATCAGACCATGATGGAATAAAAGTTGAACTCAATAACAACAGGCATCTGCATACTCATACAAAAGCATGGAAGCTAAATAACCTTATGCAGAAGGATAGAGGGGTCATAGATGAGATTAAGAAGGAAATTACCAAATTTTTGGAACAAAATGACAATGAAGATAGAAATTATCAGAACCTCTGGGATACAGCAAATGCAGTCCTCTGCAAATGCAGAGGGAAATTTATAGCACTGCAAGCCTTCCTCAAGAAAATGGAAGGAGAGGAAGTTAACTTAATGGGACATCTCAGGCAACTGGAAAAGGAAGAACATTCCAACCCCAAACCCAGCAGAAAAAAAGAAATAACCAAAATTAAAGCAGAATTAAATGAAATTGGAAACAAAAGAATTACACAACAGATTAATAAATCAATAAGTTGGCTTTTTGAAAAGGTCAAAGAAATAAATAAACCTTTGACTAACCTAACCAGGAAAAAAAGAGTAAAATCTCTAATTTCATCAATCAGAAATGGTAAAGATGAAATAACAACAGACCCCTCAGAAATTCAAAACATCCTTAATCAATATTACAAGAAACTTTACTCTCAGAAATATGAAAGTCTGAAAGAAATTGACCAATACTTGGAAGCACTCCACCTACAAAGACTTAGCCAGAAGGAAGTGAAAATGTTGAATAGGCCTATATCAAGTTCTGAAATAGCATCAACAATACAAAATTTCCCTAAAAAGAAAAGCCCGGGACAAGAAGGCTTCATGTCAGGATTCTACCAAACCTTGAAAGAAGAGCTAGTACTTATACTACTAAACCTCTTCCAAAATATAGAAAAAGAAGGAATACTGTCCAACACATTCTATGAAGCAAACATCACCTTGATCTCTAAACCAGGGAAAACCCAAAAAGTAAAGAAAATTATAGACCAATATCACTAATGAATATTGATGCAAAAATATTCAACAAGATCCTAACAAATAGAATCCAACAACACATCCAAAAAATTATACACCATGACCAAGTAAGCTTTATCCCAGGGTCTCAAGGCTGGTTCAATTTACATAAATCTATAAATGTAATTCAGCACATAAACAAATTAAAAAACAAAGACCATATGATTCTCTCAATTGATGCAGAAAAAGCTTTTGATAATATTCGGCTCTCCTCATAATTAGAACACTTTAGAAAACTGGTATAGAAGGAACATTTCTTAAACTAATAGAGGGCATCTACAGCAAACCCACAGCCAATATCATAATGAGTGGAGTTAAATTGAAATCATTTCCACTTAGATCAGGAATCAGGCAAGGTTGCCCATTGTCTCCATTGCTCTTCAACATTGTAATGTAAGTTTTAGCCATTGCAATTGGGGAAGAAAAGGTGATCAAGGATCAGAAGAGATCACATAGGGTGAGAAGAGATCAAACTTTCCCTCTTCACAGATGATACGATTGTATACCTGGAAAACACCAGGGATTCTACTACAAAACTTTTAGAAGTGATCAAGGAATACAGCAATGTCTCAGGCTACAAAATCAACACCCATAAATCTGTAGCCTTTATATATATCAACAATAGCCAAACCAAAAAAACAGTCAAGGACTCTAGTCCTTTCACAGTAGAGCCAAAAAAGATGAAATATTTGGGAGTTTATCTAACAAAGGATGTGAAAGATCTCTATAAAGAGAACTATGAAACTTTAAGAAAGGAAATAGCTAAAGATGTTAACAAATGGAAAAACATACCATGCTCATGGCTGGGAAGAAAAAGCAATATACAATTTTAATGCAATTCCTATTAAAGCTCCATTGTCATATTTTAAAGACCTCAAAAAAATAATACTTCCTTTTATAAGGAATCAGAAAAAACTTCAAATAGCCACGACATTACTCAGAAATAAAAACAAAGCAGGAGGAATCACACTACCCGACCTGAGACTGTACTATAAATCAATAATGATCAAAACAGCATGGTACTGGAACAACAACAGAGAGGTAGATGTTTGGAACAGAATAGAGAACCAAGAGGTGAATCCAGCTACTTACTGCTATTTGATCTTTGACAAGCCAATTAAAAACATTCAGTGGACAAAAGACTCCCTTTTTTCTTTCTTTTTTTTTTTTTTTTGTAAGGACAGAGTCTCACTTTATCGCCCTGGATAGAGTGCCGTGGCATCACACTGCTCACAGCAACCTCCAGCTCTTGGGCTTAAGCAATTCTCTTGCCTCAGTCTCCCTAGTAGCTGGGACTACAGGCGCCCGCCACAGCACCCAGCTATTTTTTTTTTTTTTTTTTTTTTGCAGTTCGGCCGAGGCCGGGCTTGAACCCGCCACCTTCGGTATATGGGGCCGGCGCCCTACTCGCTGAGCCACAAGAGCTGCCCAAGACTCCCTTTTTTAACAAATGGTGCTGGGTGAACTGGCTGGCGACCTGTAGAAGACTGAAACTGGACCCACACCTTTCACCATTAACTAAGATAGACTCATACTGGATTAAAGATTTAAACTTAAGACATGAAACTATAAAAATACTAGAAGAAAGTGCATGGAAAACTCTTGAAGGAATCATCTTGGGTGAATATTGTATGACGAGGACTCCCCAGGCAATTGAAGCAGTATGAAAAACACACTACTGGGACCTGATCAAACTAAAAAGCTTCTGCATAACCAAGAACATAGTAAGTATAGCAAGAAGACACCCTCAGAATGGGAGAAAATATTTGCAGGTTGTGCCTCTGAGAAAGGTTTAATAACCAGAATCCACAGAGAACTCAAACGTATGAGCAAGAAAAGAACAAGCAATCTCATCTCAGGGTGGGCAAAGGACTTGAAGATAAACTTTTCTAAAGACAGGTGCACAGCCTACAGACACATGAAAAAATGCTCACCATGCTTAATCATCAGAGAAATGCAAATCAAAACTACTTTGAGATATCACCTAACTCCAGTAAGATTAGCCCACATAGCAAAATCCCAAAACCAGAGATGTTGGCATGGATGTGGGGAAAAGGGAACAGTTCTACACTGCTGGTGGGAATGCACAATAATATGTTAATTTTGGAAATATGTTTGAAGAGTACTTAAAGATCTAACAATAGACCTGCCATTTGATCCTATAATTTCTCTACTAGGTATATACCCAGAAGACCAAAAATCACATTATAACAAAGACATCTATATCAGAATATTTATTGCAGCCCAATTCATAATTGCTAAGTCATGGAAGAAGCCCATCGACCCACGAATGAATTAATAAATTGTGGTACATGTATACCATGGAATATTATGCAGCCTTAAAGAAAGAAGGAGACTTTACCTCTTTCATGTTTACATGGTTGGAGCTGGAACATATTCTTCTTAGCAAAATATCTTAAGAATGGAAGAAAAAGTATCCAATGTACTCAGCCCTAATGTGAAGCTAATTTATATGCACCATATTCACCTGCCAGGCTTACAAAAATGTCTATTTCCCACACGCTGGAAACCTCTGCTAAATCTCTGGTTGGTCTGTCTTGTCATCACTTGCCCTAGATGGGTTCACAATCTCAGGCAAATACATCCATTCCTCCCTGTTCACTTACCACTTATTTTCTCTGATAATTGGCAGTGCTCCAACTTAAATGAATCCCTTTGCCAGGAAGTGGATGTAGGGCCCTGAACCAGAAAGTGGGCACCTTGATCTTGAATTTCACACACTCCAGAACTGTGAGAAATAAACTTTAGCTATTTATAAGCCGCCCTATGTTATTCTGTTACAAAAGCCTGAACAGTCTAAGACAACTTTTCTGCAGGGATGGTTGTAGGTTTTATGACTGCCCTTCTGTCCAGGTTGAACTTCTATACTGACAAATTTGGGCATTAGAAATGGGAAGAGCTATAGACTCATTCTGCTCATGCACTAGGTCTAGTAGTTTTCATGAATAAACCCTTCTCGGCTTGTTGCATGCTTTTGATTAGATTCTAGAGTGCTGAAAACTGTTGTTTTGAAAATTTTATACACTTTTAGAGTTACTTTTGAGAAAAAGGATTTCAATTGCCAGAGTCAATTCAAAACGGAACCACTCCCACAGCAGATCTTAAAGCCCATGAACCCTTCAGAACAGTTTATATGCATACATGCACACACACACACACACACATCCTGAACTCCCTTGGGCATAACTGTATATTTATAATACTATTGGTCACCAGTGAAGTATGTGTTTGGAATTAATGTTTCCCCTGATGGTATGGGTGGGCCACACAGAAACATTCACCTCTTCTCCTCCTTGTAACCACCACAGTCCATTTGCATGATGGCTATAGAAAGTGAGAAGCAGGGGAGGGGAGGGTAATTGGTGTGACCACACCTATGGTGCATCTTAGAAGGGTACAGGTGTAACTTACTAAGGCAGAATATAAAGGTCTTAACACAATAACTAAGAAAATGCCATGAAGGCTATGTTAACCAGTTTGATGAAAATATTTCAGATAGTATATGAAACCAGCACATTGTACCCCATGATTGCATTAATGTACACAGCTATGATTTAATAAAAAAAAAAAAAAGAAAAGTGCAAAGCATTGTCTATCCAGATGCCTAAGTTTTCAGTACAAAATTCAAAGACTCCCTTGCCCCCCAACTTCATTATAATTAGTAGCACATTCCAAATGCCTAAGCTAAGGAGGGCCTCCAGCTCACATATGAGTTTAAGGGCACTATAACTGTACCACTCCAAAGCGTAACAAACTCTGTACTACACTGCTAGAGCTTCCAGGGTGCTTTGAAATATTTTGCCTCCAAACAATTTCACGAGCTCACACTGAAAACGTTCTGAAAAAGCTTCAAGAAAATATGGATAAAGGATTGTTTAGATATGAAACACTCAAATCTTTTCATGTATTGTCTAAGCTGATCTGATTAGCTCTTGAGAATAACCCCTAACTCTTGCCAGAACATAACAGGTTTTCTACATAGATCTAGTTGGAAAGAGAAAGAAAAACTATATACAGCTGTTCCAAGGCTGGGAAATGCTGTGCAGATCTGACAGCAACTGTTTGCATGCCAAATAGTTCCAGCAATTTCTAATTAAATCCAGATCAGGAGAAATTTTACGATCTGCCTCACATGGTTTCTGTCTGTATATGGGATGCTTTTCCTCTCCCTTTTTAAAAGCCCTTTCAATGAAGTCTGCCTACTTGCTTAATCTTAAAGGGCTATTTAATCCAGAGGCAAAAATATTGTTTTGTTCTTGGAGGCAAGAACACCCAAAGTAGTCAAATGCCAAAGTTCTAAGGACAGGGCATCCCCAACCTTTTAATGCTAATAAATGAGCAATTGGGGGTGGCTGGAGTGAGAGCTGCTCCCTCCCCACGACTCCTCCATAGCATCTCTACTTTAGTAAGTGAATGGCATTCACATTTGTGCCTTTTTCAACTTTGGCAAAGAACTCCTAACTCATAATCCTAAATTGTAGGATCTGGTAATAATCTGGTATGATATTTTACCAAACACTTTCAAGCATATTATCTTATTTATGACTTAAAGCAAACATCATTATTCCCATTTTATAAATTAGAATTAGAACACTGTCTCTTTCAAAGGTTAAGTGATTTCTAATACATATTAAAGTCACATAGATGTAGCCATCAGATAAGAATTCGCAGCAAACTTTCTAGCTCCAAAGCCATTGCTAATTCCCCTGAGCCACATCCTCCCTTGCCTCATTGCCTGGACAGGTATATTATGTACAAATCTTTTCCAGTGTTGAAATAGTGCTGTTTTGCCCAAAGTGTTGATTTTTTTCTGCAGGAAAATTATCCATATTTTTGAATACCTATATGCAACTCAAATTACATTTTTTTCTTCACCCAACATATGTATGGAGATGAGCTCTAGGTGAGGCTGACTGACAGGGAGGCATAAGGCAAATTTGAACAGGCATTAATAGTAAATACTAAGTAGCTGTGAATATTTCAAAACTATTCTTGCATTGGACAAGATTCTCATCTAAGACAAAAGTACCAGAAATTGGCCTATAATGTACATTTGCAAAAATCCCTGAGGCCAAAGGACTAAAGAATGTAAGCTACATTGCTGTCTGTGAATAAGATTTTCATTAAACAAAATAAGAACCCATCACCCTTGGACATGTTTATTCAAAGTATGAATGCTTGTTTCCATGTGATACCACATTCCTAGACAATTGGTAAGTGTGTGAAAGGCCTGTGAATGCTTTTGTTCCATTGTTAATGAAATCAACCAACATGAAGATGTTTAATGGGACAAAATTGGATAGAAGCACTTGACTGCAACTTATTTAATTGTTTTCTGAGTTTATTACTCAGGATAATTAATACCAGTTGTCCCAATAGATAAACCCACAAGTAAATGACATATTACTAAAAAATAGTCTATTCCTCATTCACATGAAATACAATGGAGGGCATCACACTCTGGGTGCATGATCCAGGACTTGAACTGTGCCCACAGATGTTTTTAAACATCAAGCCTGGAAGTAGCAAATACCCCTTCCAAGAATAAGACCTTGGACAGTTTCACAGTCCCAAGCCCACAGTAAGAGATTTAGGGGAATTTGGTTTCCTGTATTCTATGAAAAGGAAATAGAATGGGTAACACAGGGCATTCTATACAACTGGTCTTTCTCTGCCACCACATCATCCCACAATAACCAAATACTCTATTCTGGAGAAAAATAATAATCTAAGGAGAGAAACTTTGTAACCCTGTCAACCGAAAGAATTGCTGACCCTAAAGGAGATTCCTGTTAAACAGTTACCCTCAGAGCCTCAGAGATTTCTATGTATAAAGACTGGAAAGAGGGAGAAGACAAATGGGGTTGGGGAGGGGTATATTGAGCAAAAATAAAGCTGGGGAAGTCTTAGCTATCCAGACCTCTCATCTGAACTCCATGATTTAATAGATTTTCTGCCAAACATCTTTTCATACATATTTAAAGTATTTCTTCTGAACTGACCAACAGAAACTTTTGCCACATAAATTGGAAGACAATCTTGGAATCATAATTGTCTAGGGAATTCTTGATTTCCACAAAAGACTACCCATCTTCAACAGTGTCCACAAGCACTGAATGATCCAATAAACTTTCTCCCTTGTAAGTATTATTAATCTTTTTTTTTTTTTGGCAAAACAGCGATAGTGGATATATTCATGTTCTTATGTCATATGAAGTTTTTTATTTTAAACTGCATGTTTCCAATTTGATCAAGAAAAGATATCAATGTGATATCATCTGATTATACTTGCCCCTTGTCCACATAGATACCTTTCTTTAGTTTCTATGTAGCCATCATTCCACAGACATTAGAATCCATACTCTTAAGTAAAGTTTTTTTTTCTTCAAGTTTAGAAAACCAAGATGCACAGGTCAGTTCCAGACCAGATGCACCCAAAATGTGTTGTCTTGTTAAATTTCTCCTTGCAGAAGACACAATCAGTCTTTCAAACCCATATTCTGCCCTGTGTTATTCCCATTTCCATAACAAAAAAATCATGTTACTACTTTTCCAGAACACATCTAAGAGAGAAGTATGGGTGAAGCATGGAATGCCAGGTTACCAGTCAGACACTGTACTCTACTTTTCAGGTTGGCTCTCAAATTTTTAAATTTGTGCTCATCAGACTTATTAGAAATATAGTATGCATTTAGCTTTTGAGATGAATTTAATAAGACCTGTCAGTTATCAACAGTTCTGATCACATATTTACTACACATATTTCTTTTCCCGAGGGTGGAACAATGTATTTCAACCTAATAGAAACAGAATTTTCATTTATTATAAAGTGCAGCCTATTGACATAGACAATATCAGATTATCTCTCATCTCAAAACTATTTCAAATTCTATAGCACATGAGCATGTCAAGAGACAATTTTCTGCCAATACCTGAGAGTTGTACATTTCATGTTCTAAGTAGAATTCGTTCTATCTGAAAACAATGTAATGTATCATTGGGAATTTTGAATGTATCACAGACAAAACAAAAATGTTCAATAAATCAGGTAGCTATATCTATTCCCCTGCTTTCCAGAGTGAAGAGTGTTTTTGGCTTAGAAAATTGTACATTAGAAACCAAAGAATGTTGTGCTGTCATTTAACCATTCTGCACACATTTCACATACTTAAAGTTATTGTATATTTTAAAGGAATATAGATAAGCAACTTTATCCCTACACAAAATAAAAACACAATTAAATTCAAATGGAGGGTAAAGGGGGAGGAAAAGGGAGAAGATTGGTGAATTCTTACCTAATGTGCACAATGTAAGGGCATACAGCACACTCCCTGGGTGAAGGGCTCAACTACAACTTGAACTTTACCTAACAGATGCAAACAATGTAGCCTAATCCTTTGTACCCTCACATTAATCTGAAATAAAAATAAATAAATTAGAGATTAAGGTTTCCATGTGGAAAAAGAAAGAAAAGAAAACCTTTCAGGCTTCAGAAAGGAAAGGATGTCCAACTTACCTGTTGTATTTCTTCTCCATGATTATGCAAGTTGATTTAGAATCTATTATGAATTAGCACAACAATATAAATGTTATAGAGCAGGGAAGCAATTTCTAAGCCCTGCTAAGACTATTTGTATGGAATAGTCAATGCTATTAGAAATAGATCTGTGGTCAAAAAAATGGGAGAGCTTGGATAAATGAAATTGAACTGATTTATTTTATTGGAATTTGAATTTTCAGAACCCTCAATAAATTAATGCACAACTAGACTCTCCCAGATGTCTGCTGTCAAAAATGTTGTATTTCCTACACTCATTTGGCCACCATAAACTTTTTTGGCAGACCTCTCTAACATCTTGAGTCATACTAGTGTTCTATAGAACAAGATTTGAAAAAGTTGCAGTACACAGCAACTTCATGCAGTAGGGACTAAAGTCTCCTCTTGGAGTTTGGAGAAAATACATCCTTGATGCATCTACACAGTATTGAAGGAATTCAGCAGCTAAGTGGAAAAAAATAGAATTAATTAGTTCAACATGGAAGAGTTGAGTTACTACAATGAGACACCAGTGCTACTTATTTAAAAGCAATTATCTAATAAACAAAAGAATCTAATGAAGGCAAAAGCCAAACTTAAATAAAAGAACAAAATAGTTATATGCAAACTAAAATATATATCTTAGACACATCTCCTAATCACTTAGTTTTACATATAATTATGGAGTCCACTTTATAAGAAAGACATTGGACTGGTCATTCAGGACACAGCAGTGAGTGGAATCCACACCCAGAGTTTCCAATCGCACAAAGCTTTTGGAGATTCTTGGGAAGTGCTATCTAGGCATTATTTATATCTTCACTCCTGGCAATACATGTCATCAGTCTTACCACAGTTATATCATAAAATTACCACAATAGAGTGGCAATTATAATTACCAACCATAGGAGAAATGTGTTAAAACTGAACATTTCCTTCTAACGGGTTACAGATCTAATTCAAATGAAGATAATTGTTTTCTTCTGAAATCTTTTTAAAATATATGAGTGGTTCTACTACAACTTGAACTTTACCTTGGAAATGAGAACAATGTCACCTAAAAATTCATACCCTCATATTGATTTGAAACAAAGAAAATCAAATAAAATACACATATGGTACTTTCTAAGCAATTGTTGCAGTTAGAGCCAAAAATGACATTTTTATCTTAAGTTTCTTCTACATTTACAAAACAACTTTGTGCAGGTTTCCTTTTGATACCTATCATCCAAGAAGCCATGAGCCTATTATGTTTAGGAAATGTCACAATATCACCCCACACCATAAGGGAACTCCAATACCATACTATCTCCAGGCAAGGTCATACATTTTCCAAACAAAACATGAGCTAATCTAAAAGTTTTTTTTTTTTTTTAACAGTATGTAAACTTTCCATTTCTTCTATGCTTGCCAAGTTAAAGATTGGGCCAAGAAGACTATAACTAGTATAATGCAACTTACTTTTGTAATATAGGAAACTGCCATACTTTTCATCAGGTCTAAGGTCAGGGGCAAGGTGAGAAAGGTGATGAAATTAAGAGTGAATGCTCTTTTTTGTTCTTTTCAATTTAAATCTATTTCTTTTTCCCATTCTCTTCCTTGAGGATTTGATGCAGGTAACAGAAGGGATGTGAAGAATGGCCACAGTAATGGAAGAAGACCCCAGTTGTGTTTGGAGTGGGCAGGGAAGGAATACGAACCAATGTCCAGGTTCACACGTGTCAGGACAAGGTAGAGACTGGAATGGAAGCACCTTTAGGATATGGAGGGAGATGTCGTTGACTTTCTTATTTCTACTGAGGTCTTTATTTACAGCAACCATTAAACCTACCTTTAAAGCAACAAATAAGTCAGATAGTTCATAGTCTGACTATTTCTGACCACATCCCCCATCTGTGTGTTTCTCTTACCGGTTCATTGACTCGATGCTTTCTCAAACAAACTGATACAATAGCTGCTTCTTGCTCTATGGTCTTTGCCATCTACAGTGCTGTGCTCTCTCTTTTCAAGGTAGAAGCTACAATCCAGTGGTCCATGGGCCAAGTCTAACATGCAGGTAGGTTTTTGTTGGGCTTAGATTTTTACTCTCTTAAATAATCATCAGAAGAAAAATCAAGATATTTCACATAAAATCCTAACTTCTGGCTTCATCTGAAGAACTGAAATGTCTCACAACTTTGGCCTCAATATTTCCACAAGGTATAGCCATCTGGGGCTCAGGGGTCTGAATGCTTCAGTTTCAACTAAGTCCTACCATTCATGTAATGTTTGAAGATGTGCTAAAGGCAGGCCAGCTTCATTCGTGGTAACCACCTGCTTTACCCATGTTGGCGGTAACCACCCATCTCAATGAAAACTGAAACTCAGCACACAAAATGACCTAATCAGGATCATTTCTCCATCCCTGCTGCCTCAGGTCCTCTTCAAAGCACATCCAGTCATAAATGGTCTGTGCCTTTCTCATCTCCTCAACAGACTCCTGGACCTCAATCCATCAAGAATTTATTTTTTGCCAATACGTTTGAGTTATCCATGTATTCTAGTTATTAAACATTTGTCTGAGGCATAGTGAAGCCCAAGTGCCCATCAATCCACGAATGGATTAATAAATTGTGGTCCATGTATACCATGGAATACTATGTAGCCTTAAAGAAAGATGGAGACTTTACCTCTTTTGTGTTTACATGGATGGAGCTAGCACATATTCTTCTTAGCAAAGTATCTCATGAATGGAAGAAAAAATATCCAATGTACTCAGCCCTACTATGAAGCTAGTTTATAGCTTTCATATGAAGGCTAAAACCCAATTATAGCACAAGAATACAGGGAAAAGGGAAAGAGAGGGGAGGTAAGAGGGGAGGATGGGTGGAGGGAGGGCAATTGGTGGGATCACACTTATGGTGCATCTTAGCAGGGTACTGGTGAAACTTATTAAATGTAGAGTATCAATGTCTTCATATAGTGATCAAGAAAATGCCATGAAGGCTATCTTTAACAGTGCAACCAAAATATTTCAGATTGTATATGAAGTCAGCACATTGTGCTCCATGATTGCACCAATGTACACAATTATGATTTAATAAAATTATTTTTAAAAAAAAGAATTTATTTTTTGTTTTTTCACCATATTCTTCTCCATTGAATTTCTCCTATCCACATGGGAAACAGCCTTTAAAAGAAAAAAAAATAAGAGCTATTTTTTTGACACTTTTTCTCCTTCAATCTATTTCTTTCTTTTTACAGAAGAAACATTCATGTCTTGCTGTTTGCAGTTCTTCACCAACCACTGACTTTCCAACCATTATAATCTGGCCTAGGAGATCTTGGAAACTACTTTCACCAAAGGCACTAAATGGCCTCCTATCTCCCAACCCAACAGTTTTTATTTGTCATAGTAATATCTGCTGCAATATTTGCAACTGGTAACTACTGACTTCAATTTCAGAATTCCTTCCCCCCCCGCCCCCCAGAATCCAAAGCAGGACTGCCTTCTTGTTTTCATTCTCATCTTTAAAACCTCTTGTTTTTCAATTTCATTGAAGACTGAAAACATTTGTAAAAAATTAACATAAAAGACTAAATATTTTCTACACTTTAACATTATTTCCCTAATTATTTCAGCACCCCTTTGAGACAGACCTGATAAATCACCTTCATTTTTTTAAATGATATCTTAAAGACATTAGATAAGTTATACAATGTTATTTATTCAACAGAGGCAGAGTTGAAACATAAATCCTAGTCTTTTGTGAAATAACAGCCCAGGTATCAAAGACTGTTCTGTCCTACATCCCCTCTCTCAAGCCTGTTGGTGATTGCTAGGTAGACTTCAGTTCTTTCCTCTTATTATCTTACATGTTTCTCTGTGCAATCCCAGCAATGCCTGTGGACTCATCAATCACCTTAATGTTGATCTTCTTAAACCAATCTACTTCCATTCTAGGCTTTCCTTCCAAGAACTGAATTCATATACTATCCCCCATGTTTTGTATTTATCTTTATCTTAACATTTATATGGCTTCATTCAGCAGACCTGAATATATGGTTGTTATCTTATGGAGCAATACAACCCTTGAGAAAATTCTATTGTATCCATTTATACCCTCCTGGCCCAGGCCAGTGCTGGCCCATAGGTGTTCAATGAATATGGAATAACTGAGTGAATGACCAGGTATTTAATGGCTATCTGAGCATCTCTACTTAGATGACCCATCATTCCATCTCCTACATAGTCTATACGTCAAACTCTGTATGCTTCCAACTTTATTCTTCATCTTTACCCTACTCTGACTTTATCCCAATTCCTAACATCTTAGATAACGGTATTATGGGTAACATTCACCCAATCTTCATAGCCAAGTATCTGAATATTGATCAGTTTTCTTCCTATCCATCACATCTTAATGATTCAAATATTCAGTTAATTGACCATCAATCACTCCAGCCCATCAATTCACTCAAGGCAGTCAAGGTATCAGCTTCCATTATTCCATGGGAACTATTGCAATGGCCACTCATGGGCTTCCAGCTCCTTTCAATACATTCTACACAATTTTATTAGAGCACTCCCTTTCTAAAACCATCAAATTCTCACTAAAGCTTTGCACACTCTAATTTATCATTAATACATTTTGATACACTCAGGTAAGTGTTAAAATGCTTCTAAGAAAGATGAATCTTTAAGGGGTATAAAATTAAGCACATAAGGAAAAATGATCTCGATATTTTTAAAGGTTATAGAAGAATGAGGCAGTGCTTAATTATCTAATGTGGAAAATAAGCTCCTAAAATCATAGGCCTTCTCTCCTCTTTGTGCCTCAGGAATGGTAAATAACCATACATGTGGTATAATAAAATTTTTATAAGACAAAGGAAAATTATCCCAATATAAAAGATAGTTTAAGCTGGTCATAAAGGAATGCAATTATTGCAGTGTGTGAATACATATATTGGCCATAAAAAGATCACAAAGAGAGCCTGGGAGAAAGGGGAGATTAACCACAAAATTTGACAATTAAGCAAGTTAATTGTTAATACTAACAATGGAAGATAGAATATGATAGATTAATATCTTTGAAATGCTATGGGAAAATAGCCATTAACTAAAAGTTCCATATATTACCTAACTCTAATTAAAGAATGAAGATAAAATTTAAAATTTTTTCAGACCAAGAACAAAACAAGAGAATATGCAATAATATATGAGGTTGGACAATTAAGTTGGCAAACCCAACTCAGAAATAAATACCTCATTGCTGAATATCATTTTAGTCACCTTCAAAGTACTCCTCTTGGGAAGCTATATACCAACAGCAGGACCCATTCCACCCTTCAAAGAAATTTTGGAGTTCTTTTTTTGGAATGGCCATCAGAACTGTCATCTTATGAGGTCTGACAATTAAATATATGAACTCATCCTAGAAAGGGGGCTAAGAATCTCATTGCTGAATATCACCACAGTTACTAGATTGCCAAGGGGTATACTTTGCAGGTAACCATAGGGATTCAGGAACAAGGTAGGTAGTACTTCTTCTAGGATGTGTTCATGAACTTGTTGTCTGATCTCATACAATACACTAAAAAAAAACAAGTATATTACAAACAAATAAAATTATCCCAACAGAGAGAGCAAAGATTCACTAAGGAGGGATAAACAAAGTAAATGCATAGTTAGACAAACACTATTTTGAACAATAATAATAACATTTGATTTTAGAACTTTAAAAAGTTCAAAAAATGATAAAACTAAGTAATTTGGGAATTCGTTAGCTTTACACTATTCTAAGGTCCATGTATTATGTGAAGAGAGAATAAAAATAATGATTTAGACTATATTTAACCAATTATCCATATTAATACTTTAAGGATAACCACTGACATGTTAGAAAGACAATAGATAACCTCTGGAAAAATAAAGAGAAAAAAAATGAGTTTAAGAAAGTCAGCCAATTGAAAAGGCAGGAAAAGAGAAAAACAAAATCTAGTTTTATGTGTTATAAACACATACTTAATACATTAAGACAGAGGCAGGTTGAAATTAAGTCATGGGGAAAAGATACACCAGGCAAAACCAACCAAAATAAAGCCAGTATTGGAGGGCAGCACCTGTGGCTCAGTGGGTAGGGTACCAACCCCATATACTGGTAGGGTGGCGGGTTCAAACCTGGCCCTGGCCAAACTGCAGCAACAAAAAAAAAAATAGCCAGGTGTTGTGGCAGGCACCTGTAGTCCCAGCTACTGAGGAGGCTGAGGCAAAAGAATCACCTAAGCCCAGGAGTTGGAGGCTGCTATGAGCTGTGTGACTCTACAGCACAAAAAAAAAGAAAGAAAGAAAGAAAGAAAAGAAAGCCAGTATTGCTATCCTAGTAACAGACAAAAGAGACTAAGCATGAGGAATTATTAGTGATAAATATTTATCATGAAGATGTTATTTACATATATACATATATTATTGTGTGCACTTAACGATGTAAGCTCCACATAAACACACAAAAAGTTTAGACTTGAAGAAAAAAATAGCATTCACATGGAAGAAAAACTAATAGACAAAGTAAACAACATTTGGTTCAGATAGAAAAGAACAGAATGATAGAAGAAAAGAGCAATACAAAGAAAAGGCTTAACCTAACAGATAGCCAATGTAAGAGAATAAACATGCTTCTCAGGCACACATGGTATTTTTATAAAATCTGACCATGTATTCAGCCATTAACCAAGTGCTAATAAATTCCAAAATATAGGCATTTTACTGATCATATTCTTAGACAATGATGAAATTAAATTAGAAAGTAGCCTGAAACATAAAATTAACTGAACCATACCTGCATATTTGGAAAATTTTTAAACACATTCTAAATAGCTTATGACTCCAATGAAGAAAAAAAAATGGAAATATTAAGATATTTTAAATTGGGGGGGAGCGATCTGTAGCCAGCTTCCCGCAGAGCTCCCCATCCAGAAAGAGAGTTAAAGGACAGAAACTCAGCAAGAAAGCTGATGGTTTGGATCTGAGCCAAAAGGAAAGGTCAAAGAGTGCACATCAACCCTGCTGGGGCAACCTGAGACCCTGAGGACACAAACAAAAAGGTACAGAGCACATCACCAAGCGGACGGGAGTCCCCTCCCCCATGAGAGAAGTTTGCAGCATACTCCATACCTCCATACAAACAAGCGAGCAGAGTTCAGATGTCCTCCCACTCTACCCCACGGGAGAGACCCTCTAAAAACCAGACCTCCTTCGCCTAATAGGGTGCTGCGGTGCTCTCCACCCAGGCATACTGTATATACTCTCTAACCTGCAAGTTGGTGTTCCTGGTGTTCCCTTCCACTCTTACCCCGAGGTCTGGAGGCCTGTTCCCCACAGAGTCCAGATTCTTGGAGACTTTCTTGAGGGGCATGGACTGGCACAGACTGTTGTTGAAGTGCGTTGGTTTTCCGGCTTGGGAGTAGGCTAAGTGACCTGGCTGGTGGGCAGGTCTCCTGAGACACGAGGCAGCGGCCGGCTCCGGCATCCAGCTCTGGGAACAGTAGCAGGAGAGCTGCGCCCCTGGGGATGTTTTGAGGAGACAATCCCAGTCTTCTGGGCGGCCAGGGGAGGCGGGCATCTTCTCCCCGTGCCGGCAGAATGGAGAGAGGCAACCAAGGCAGGGGAAGGATTCGCCTGAGGTGGTACCGGCTAGAACAGGGAGGGGCTGCTTTGCTTAACCTGGCCCTCAGGGGATGAAAGCTGAGACAAAGGGCTGGAACTCACAGACTGAGTAAAACCCATTTGCAGCCCAGGTTTGATCAGGGAAAATGGCCTTGTCAGAAATAAATTCTGTGAACTTGTTCTGTTCCAGCAGCAACATCAGTCAGGGACAGAGCTGGAACTGAGTGAATCACCCCAGCCCCTGTTAAGTACCCAGGTTATCAGGCCTCACCTCCCCCTGCCAAACAGTGACAGGGAGTAGCGGACTGTTTGTGGAGCCACAGACCTCACTGTGACCCAGGCAGGTGCAAACCTCTGGAGCATCTGCTCATTGGAGGAAACTAGATCACAACTGTTACCACCGACTGGGTGTGACAGAGGAACAAGGTGGGGAAGGAGGCATTAACCTTCCCAGACTAATTTACTTGCTGGGGCGTTGCCCTCCTGAGCTCATAGAGCATCGAAGTGAATTATATAAGAGCTTCCAGCGGATCC